>JAXCGZ010011641.1:7500-15000 GCA_037179515.1 Halocaridina rubra | reverse complement strand
TAACCGAGATTGCATATTTCTGGCACCAGGTTCGTTGCATGTCTTTGAACTTTTTCAAGCTTAGCTATGTGCTTTTTCAAGTGCGGATTCCAAAAGGGGGATGCATATTCGAGTTTTGGCCTCACATAGGTTACATAAATATTTCTGAACATTTCCTTGTCCATGTGCCTGAAGGCTACCCTTACATTTGATAAGAATGCATATGCTGCCCTTACTACGCCATTTATATGTATTTCTGGAGACAAATCTGCTAGTATGTTTACTCCTAGATCTCTCTCATTTTCTGTCTCTTGAAGTTGTACTCCAGCCACCGAGTAGTCAAGCTTGGGCCTTCTTGCACTTGTACCCATTCTCATTACCTTACATTTTGAGGTATTGAATTTCATTAGCCACTTTTCTGACCACTCATGCAGATTATTTAGATCCTCCTGAAGTTCTCTACCATTGTTCTCGTTTTTTATTTTCTTCACAATCTTTGCATCATCTGCAAACATATTCATGAATGAATTTACAGACTCTGGTAGGTCATTTACATATACAAGGAACAAAAGTGGCCCTAAAACTGAACCCTGTGGAACTCCACTACTAACTCTTCTCCATTCAGACACTGAGTGTCTTACTCTAACCCTCTGTTCCCTTCCTTCTAAGTAAGTTTTTATCCATTCCAAGATATTTCCACCTATTCTAGCCATTGATTGCAGCTTCCTAATAAGTCTCCCATGTGGAACAGTGTCAAACGCTTTCTGGAAGTCTAGGAATATGCAATCTGCCCAGCCCTCTCTTTCCTGTAAGATTTGGCTTACCTCATCATAAAATTCTAATAAGTTTGTTACTGTTGATCTTCCTTCTCTGAAGCCATGTTGCCTCACTGACAAAAAGTTGAAGGATTCCAAGTGAAGAGAGATATGTTTCCTTAGTAGTTTCTCCATAAGTTTGCAAACTATGCTGGTCAAGGAAACTGGTGTGTGTGTGTGTGCGTGTGTGTGTGTGTGTGTGACAATAATATCCATGAAAAACATGTTGAAACTTAGGGAATACGAACTCGCTTCATTTTGTGTGTGTATATACATATATATATATATATATATATATATATATATATATATATATATATATATATATATATATATATATATATATATATATATATATATATATATATATATATATACTAATCTATTTATTACACTGATATCCACTAAACACATGTTAAGCCTCAGGAGGGCCAAACTCGCGTCGTAAGCCACATGATCACGCAGCCTTCATTGTATATACATATATCGTGTTGAATATCTCTACAGAAGTCGTAAAGCTATAATCCACCAGCATGCCACCAGTGTCGTATAGATATTCTCTACCTACCGGTGTGGTATTATATGTCGTAGCTGGCGGTAAAGCACTGGTGTAATTGTAGTCGGTCTCCATTGGCCAGAGCTGTCTCATGTAAGGTGATAATTGATATGCGAAGATATTTAACACTTAATTTATTTTGAAGCTACATGGTTCCTCTAAGCCTCAGTGCCCCCGTCCCCTTAACGTAATGCTAACTGTATAGGCGCCTCTCTCTGACTGATTCTGACTGACTTACTCGGTCGTGGGTTGACTCTTTTGTATCACTAAGATGATAGGGCGTGTTTTTTTTTGGTGGTGCCTCCACCAAGAGGCTTCCAGAGAAGGGGGAAACAACCAATCACCTATAATGTGAGGGGCGTGCCAAAAGGATGCCAATTTAGTAAAAGGAACAGTGTAACATAAGTACATGTGTATTGTATAATTGAATGTATAATGTATAGTTTGTTATGAAGGCTGGCTATACATCATGGAGATAGGAATGTGAGATGCTAATGGAATGAAACAATAAATCTGTCACCTCTTTGATAACACTTATTACATCGCCAACTTAATACAAAGAACAAATGAGCCTCTGTCTAACTTATAACAGGGCACAATCTGGGTGGGCGCGAATATTATCACTCCCTACCACTAAATCCTGAAATGCTCTATTTCAGGTGAAGCATAAAATCTTTAACGATAGCTGTCATCTGTCAATTATAATTACTCTAGACCATAAAGGGGGCATCATCATCTAAGTGGATTGCTTCTCTGTATTACATATCAAAATTTCACATAATTATCTAAACGGATTGCTTCTCTGTATTACATATCAAAATTTCACATAATTATCGAAACAGATTGCTTCTCTGTATTACACATCAAAGTTTCCCTATGCTCCTTAAAACAGACTAAAGTTTCCTGAAAAAGATTTCATTGTCAAGGGTACACTCAATATATAAAACAGGAGATTTCCGTAAAAAAGACAAACAAAAGAGAAAATATCTTCTCACAACAAGCATTCTATTTATAGAATTAAAAAAAAAATGTAGAAATTAAATATTCACAATTATATTATATAGATATTAATGAGTGACAAAATGACTATTAGTAATTTCAGTAAAGAGAAATTAAAAATCTTTATCTAAAAGACAACTATTCAATAATACACGTTAATGGTAAAGAGAAAATAATTATATATGGTTATAATACCCAATTAATATAAAATAGAGTTTGAAAGTGACAAATATCTAAAAATGCTCATTAATGAAAGAAAGATTATTATAGCACTAAATCAAAATACAAACACTGTTTATAAATGACCATTATCTGATAATGCTCATAATTGAGTCAATACACTTACTATATTAACCCTAGGGTAAATGGTTATCTCTTATATCTATATACTACTTCTAGGGGAGGCATTGAGGCTTTCTTAACTTGAATCTTAAAATCTAGAGAAAAATCAAGAAAAAAAAACAGGCTTGGTAGCTGAAAAAGAAGAACTAGTTTACTGTTCTTGGTTTCACTGTGGAGTAGCTGAAAAAGAACACGTTTACTGTCCATGGTTTCACTGCAGGGAATTTTCAGTTTCTCCTGTTGCCATCCTCTGGGACATGTCCCTCTCTCACTTTCATTTATCTTATTAGGAATTTTCCATATAATTTTTAATTTCATCTAGACTTTTCACTTCTTTTGCATTCCCCATTCCCCTTGTCCCCATATGGAGTCCCTCTTATTGGGGGTATCGATAGGTACTGGGCCGACCCCATGCCTTTTTCCGTCATCCCCTCACTTCTACGCTGAGATAGGTCCGGGTTGTAGCCTGTGTTTTACGAATCTCGAGGCAGTCCTATGACTATTTTTCCTCTCACGACGCCTATCCCCTGAAGGTGGATCTCCCTCTCAAGCTCAAATTCTGCAATTAGAATAGCCTGGAGTAGATTCTAGGGCCAGAAAACAGAGCCTAATGTCGCTATTATAAATACAGGAAAGACTAGATATCACCTTTGGGTACAAAGGGGATACTGTGCATCCCCTGTAACTGCAAGCGCTTGTAATCTCTTCAATGGGTAAAAGGGACTGGTATGCAGAAATTGCAGATGTGGGCTGATAAAAATAGGGTGGTAGTTGTAAGTATGTGTCTGCACCATTAGATCATTATTTCAAGATACTTAGGACGAAGCTGAGTAACAGGAAGATCATCTCTACATAACATTAGTATGCCATAGATATCAAAATGAAAAGTCATGAAATGTTGGGAACAGCCACTAAGGATATACTCTTATTAACAGTGACTACAGTAACACAATGGTGTGAATTCAAAATAAAAATGATAGTAATTGTGTTACTACTGATAGTATTATGAAAATAATAATTAGGTAGAAGGACAATGGAGTGATAGCAACAACAACAGCCATAATAATAATAGAAATGCCAATAATAATTATAATAAAATATAAGAATAACAGTAAATAATAAGTGGTAATATCATTTTGAGGCAAGAACAAAAGTTCTGAAATTATATTTCATAATAATACTCATTTTAAAGTAAATTCTTTTGGCCAGTTTCTTTTACTATTCGAATTCCTGCTGTCGTAATATATAGCAGCATAGCCACCATTACACGTATATTAATATTTTGCTCAATTAAAATCAATGCCTTCCCCTGTTTAATACTTAACCCAATTAATAAAAAAACGAATTGAACACCCTTCAAACGCAATTACTCGTTATACTGTTTTAATTGAAAAAAAATCGAGTTTATTATTGCAAATAGCTATTAGTACAAATTATCTAGCTTAGTAATAGGTGCAGAAATTCTGCTTCTATTAATTAACTAAAACCATATTCCCTCTTATATGCAGGGTGGCTGAGTCATAGCATGTCTACAGAGTAAAATAGCGGAGTCCTCCGACCTCAATTTTTTTTTAATAGTAGTCCCATTACTTACTGGATATAAATTACAAGTACTTAGCTATTTTGGGGTGCTGCTTGAAGGACGTCACTGTCTCCGGTACTGGGGGAGGGGGTTTTCCTTTCTTCTGGACTGGCTGGTTTTCTCGCCAACATTGTCCATACCTCTTGCAATTGCCGATTCACCATCCCAGGCATCTTCTCTGTCAAATTCAGCAACAAATAACGCCTAGTAGGAGTGTTATTTCTCAAAGCACCATTCACAGTGCTCCGCACGGTGAAATACGTCTTGAATCACCAGAAATTCTCTCCCAAGTTCACCAGTCGGCTCTCCAGTTGACGTTTCTCAGTCTTCATGAACGATCTTTCAGCAACTTTTCCTCAGAGTCAAAATATTTGGTACAATTTTTATTGCTGGGCCCCTTTCCTGTACAGGGACGGGGATGAGGAGGGTAATGTATGCTTCCTTCGAATTTTCTTCCAGAGATGCGTTAAATCCTTCTGTATCTTGCATTTCCTTTAAGCACGAGATTCACTGGCATATAAATTCTTATCTCTTCACGGTAATTTAGGCGTGGTATCGAGCTAGGCTGCCACCAAGATGTCATGTTGAATATCTCTACAGAAGTAGTAAAACTATGTTCCACCAGTATGCCGCCAGTGTCGTATACAAATTCTCTACCTACCAGTGTGGTATTATATGTCGTAGCTGGCAGCATACCACTGTTGAAATTGTAGTCAGTCTCCATTGGCCAGAACTGTCTCATGTAAGATGATAATAGACATGCGAAGATACTTAACACGTAATTTATTTAGAAACTACATGGTTCTTCTAAGCCTCAATGCCCCGTCCTCTTAACGTAATGCTAACAGTATAGGCGCCCACAAGACTGCCTCTCTCTGACTAGTTCTGACTGACTTACTCGGTCGAGGTTTTGCTTTGGCTTGATCATCACCCTTATAAGTTGGAGTATGGCCCACATATGTACATAATCTTGTGAGTGTATTATTGCCTTTTATCAAAGTACGTGCATAGATATAGAATTAGTTTCACCTCAGCCACCGAGTCATCCGCCAGTTATTATGCTGAAGTAGAATCGGATTTTTATTATACGTCCGTCCATGCTTACATTGCATCCATTTGTCACAATCTCAGTTGTCTTTTGTCGGTCTATATATATATATATATATATATATATATATATATATATATATATATATATATATATATATATATATATATATATATATATATATATATATATATATATATATATATATATATATATATGACTTAGGTCTGTTTATATGATCTTCAATTTTATCTTTTATTCGCCTGCTGGCTAGTACAGTGGTAACGCGCTGGCTTCGCATTCACGAGGTCGAAAGATCGGTCCCCGTCCAAGACCGAGAGTTTAAGCTGTTTACTGGCAGGAACTGCTGTGGGTGGACATCACAGTGGGGGGTTGGGGCTTGTCCTGGCTGACGAATACCCATTGTAAAATGGAAATAAAGTTTATTATTATTATTATTATTATTATTATTATTTAGTAGATCCTCTTTATACTTTTCTGGGAAGTAGGTTCAGAGTTCAGTTTCTTTCAACATTTTTTTTTTTTTTTTTTTATGGGGATGAGGTGTGTGGCTTAGGGAATGGTGTGTCCCGTAAAAACTCCAGGACACGGTGTCATAGTAGTATATTTCTCTGGTTGTTTTATTGATCTATTAAGTGACCGATTTAAATATTTATTTACACTTGTTCCCTTAAATTTTTGTATGCTTACTTATCTGTTTATTTTTGATTTATTTGTCTATCCATCTATTTATTTCTTTGTTTATTTATTTTTATTTATCCATTTCCATCCTTTTTGTTTTCTTTTTTCCCCATTCTCCAGTTATGTAGATTATTCATTTATGAATTAATTTTCTTTAGATTTTTTTTTCCGAGAACAACAGTATCTTTAAATCATATTCTTTTTTTTTATGCGAGAGAGAGAGAGAGAGAGAGAGAGAGAGAGAGAGAGAGAGAGAGAGGAGAGAGAGAGGAGAGAGAGAGAGAGAGAGAGTTACATAGATACACAGACCACAGTCCTCACTGTACATTCAAGATGACCGGCCTTAATTCTACTGGGAAATAGTATATCTTCCATCAATTTATGTTTAGTTTGAAGTAACTTTGCCCTGTCCTTCGCCATTACATCCATTTATATATATATATATATATATATATATATATATATATATATATATATATATATATATATATATATATATATATATATATATATATATTTCTTACTGCTTAAATGACACCCTTGTATTAGCTAGAAGTATACTATTACCTTACATTAATGCATGCATATTCTATTTTTGTTTGGTTTTATATTTTTATAAGAATTAATAATAATGATGATAACTTAAAGTTAATCTTTGCAAGTACAGTTATGAAGGTAAGACGCCTGTGTTCTTTCAATACCTATTAAGGGAAAAAATTGCAGATAGTATTTCCTCTGACCTAACAACTATATGAATGGAATTGGTGATATGATTTATTGTAAGCCTATTACTGACAGTTGGCGGTCAATCCTACATTTGAACATATTAATAAAAATACTGATGACTACATGTTCTGGGAGACTGTTCCACTTATTAACAATATCATCTGTAAAAAAAATGCTTAGTGCTATAGAGGATTTGATGCTGACGTAAATAGACTTTCGGGTGAAGTATTTGTAAAACCTTGAGAATTTTGAAGCATTCGTTTTACTTACCGCTCAGTTGTCTCTTGGCAAGAGAGACCAGATCGAGTTCTCACAATCTTTCTTCGTAGGTTTTATTGCGAATGGGTGGTATTAAGTTCGTGGCCCTTCTTTGTACCGACTCAAATTTGTCTAAGTCTTTGCGTAAGTGCAAGTCCAAGAATGGTACTGCATATTCTAAATGGGGTCTAACTAAGGCTGTTATATAGTGGGAATAAGATTCTCTGTACTTTTATATGTGAAACTTCTACTTATGACTCCGAGCATTCTATTGACATTCTTTGCAGCCTCATTGGACGCTTGTGAAAATTTAAGATAATCTGAGACTATCACTTCAAGATCTTTAATATTTGATTCCCTTTTTATTTGATGTTCCTAAATACTGTAGCTGTAATTATTGTCAAGTCTCCCAATGTAAAATCTAACATTGGTTACATTAAAGGGCACGACCCATTTATATGACCAGTCGGAGAGTTTATTTAGGTCGTCCTTC
>JAXCGZ010011640.1:77500-80000 GCA_037179515.1 Halocaridina rubra | reverse complement strand
CAGAGTCTAGATTTGACCCTCTGCCCAATCAACTCTAACCATCAAGTTTAAGGCATCTCCTAGCACCTAGAACAGGTCCTTTATCTAATCAACTCTGACCATCAGCGTTAAGACGTCTTCTCTCAGTCCTTCCGGTGTAACTTGAAGATGAACCCATACAGAGGTTTCTACGTAGAAAAATATAAGAAAGTTTGTTTTAAGCATAGGCAGAAGAGGAGTAGAATGAAAACAATTCTGTGCAAGAAGTGATAATAGCCAACACAGATGGAAGGATGATATACACCCGAGAAAAAAAGTAGAGATGATTATAAGAAGATTAAATGAAAACTAGAAGACAATATTCACTAACAAACATGGGTTAAAATTAGTAATTAACTCACATACACACACACACGATGTTTTGGAATTTCACATTTATTTTTGCAAAATAAGCTTACACAATATCTGATATAAAACAAGGAGATGAGACAGATGAGAGAACAGAGAAGGAAGCAAAAACGAGGGCCTAAAGGAGGTGATAAAATAATATGACGACGGAGGGAGGCGAAGAAGATGACAAAAGAAACATCAAAAGAAATGCAGGTTGGTCAAACTTGTTTTGATAACCGGAGCCAAGCCCATCCCTCATTGGCATTGTTTCTAAGGAATGGGTGACCCCACAGAACTCCACCCTTTTCTCTTTCCTGACGTAGGACTTTATGCTTGCTTTAAAAAAAAAAGGAGAAAAAATATCAGCCATTACCGTTACGATATAACAGAAAACAAAAGATTAGAGTTCCGTATATACGTGGACATGAAAGTTGTATTATAAAAACTATGCAGTACAAATTTGTTTATGAAGTATAATAAGCTGATCATGAAGCGTAGTGCATATCGTAAATTATTATTATTATTATTATTATTATTATTATTATTATTATTATTATTATTATTATTATTATTATTATTATTATTATTATTATTATTATTATTATTATCTACATGAGGTGCGGGTAACGCATGCCTACCCTTGTCAAAGCTGACAAGTAACCCAGCTTAGTTGATACTTGCTACTAGGCTAAGGAGTCTTTTTCCTCTTCTTCTAATAGATAATTGGCTTTCCAAGAAATACTCCTAGCAGCCATATTCGGGATATCATCACTAGTCCTCTTGGGCGGAAGCGCAAAAGGAAATATATATTGAAAATTAAGACATTTTTGAAGTAACAAACGAAACGCACTTACAGTAACAGAAGAAACATAACAAATAAAATAAAAAGGAAAACTATACCAAATTAATTTTTCGTAAGGCTGATAAATAATGTCCATGGCTCCAGGCTCCAGCCTATTGTGGAAGGGCCCGAATTCAATGCCATAGGATCACTTTTCTCGTCGCCAGAGTCAATTTCCGAGAAATAGGTAGATGTTAGTGGCCTCTTTCTTTTGATAATCCCTCTCAACTCAAATGGCTATAATGTGAATACAGTATTAAGTGTGTGTTGGGGGGGGGTGTCTTTGGTAAAGCCGTGTCTTAAGGGCGATTTACACGGTCAAACGGTTCGTCGAACGTAGTTCGACAGACAAGTGTTTGAAGTGATGTTCGAACGTGTGAACGGGGTATTTGGTTGTCGAAAACGTTTGTCGAACGTGTTCGACAACCATATCTCCCGTTCACACGTTCGAACATCACTTCAAACACTTGTCTGTCGAACCTCGTTCGACGAACCGTTTGACCGTGTAAACCCCCCTTTAATGAGCTTAGGCTTGATAGAAGCAAAAGTATCCACCTGTAACTCAAAGGAAACAAGAAAAAAAGAAAATAATTTGCATGAAAAAAATCAATGTTATTCTTTACAATCCTGTAAGCCATAGGTGCCTAATCATTTTTGGACCATGCCCCACATAAGCATTTCTAAAATTTGAATACCCCCTTTTTGACTTACAAGCGAATTAAAACTAAAAATATAATACAACGCTGAAATATATAAAATAACTTGATTGGAAGATTTTCCATAATACTTTGGCCGTTTCAACTATTATACAATAATATGATGGTAGATATGAAATCTGAAATACAATTAGAGCTCTCCTCAGGATAAGAAACACTAATGTTAGTGAGATTCTTGCATGGGCTTGATGCCTGCTGAAGAGGGATTTTGCATAAGGCACCAATTTAGTCGATTTTTGTTTGTTTGTTCAGTAGCAATTCATTTACAACACAAAAGCCAAAATCAGCTAAATATGAAGACGAGAATGGTAACAGCAATCTTCTTTTTCCCATTTAATTGGCACAGCAATTGTGTCCTAGGTTCAAGTCCCAGTCGGGGTAATAACGATTCATGTTCTCACATATGGTAATGTGCTTATTTAATTTTTGTTGGTCCCGAATGAGATTGATATTTAAATTAAGTGCGAAAACGAAGCCACGAATGAGGTTGAGGAAACTGTAATATGAATAAAGTGACATTCAGATAGAGTGCGTTCATTCCTAGTATAGCAGATAAAGCTGTAAGGTTTGTTTC
>JAXCGZ010011640.1:62500-65000 GCA_037179515.1 Halocaridina rubra | reverse complement strand
AGAACTTCTCACACACCTGTCTTACCACAAACACCTGATCCACACATCCTCTTCCTCTCCTGAACCCACATACTCAAAAACTAATTCCTCTAAAACTAATACATTCATAATTATCTCCTTTCCCTTTGTAAAGTGGAACTACACGTGTACTCCTTCAATCAACTGGGACTCTCTTTTTCCTGAAACATGCATTCAACAACCAAACCATCCATTCTACTAATGCCTCCCCACCTTTTGATAAGCATTCAAATTGACACCCATTGATCCCTGGTGCTTTACCTGCTTTCATTGCTCTCAATGCCAAATGTACCATCTGAAAATAATGATAATGATTAATTTTTCATACATTATGCATTTTCTGTTATTAGAATTCTGTATTCCTTTCTAACTATTACGAAAAGACAATGAATGCTTTATCAAATTTATTCTAAGTGTTTTTTCTACCTCCATTTCTATTCTCTCTCTCTCTCTCTCTCTCTCTCTCTCTCTCTCTCTCTCTCTCTCTCTCTCTCTCTCTCTCTCTCTCTCTCTCTCTCTCTCTCTCTCTCTCTCTCCATTCATTGCCTCATCCATTTAACCATTAAAGCCTCCATCTTGTCCCTAATCCTGTTTCTTTCCTCGTTGCCTTATATGGAAAGCGGGGTTAACCTCTGCTCTCTGATGCACTGTTGCAAAGGTGAAGTGGGGATTTAAAATGAGAAAGAAAAAAAAAGAAGAGAGAGAGAGAGAGAGAGAGAGAGAGAGGAGAGAGAGAGAGAGAGAGAGAGAGAGAGAGAGAGAGAGAGAGAGAGAGAGAGAGAGAGAGAGAGAGAGAGAGACGCACAAATCTGGATTGGTCTGCTCTTCATCACTGTTTCGGCAGCTTTTTTTGGTTAGTTTCGCCCCTGTCCATATTAGTTACTGGGAGACTGACGTTTGAATTTTATAATTTGAATGAAGTTTCTGACGTCATTTTGCTCTTTCCATAAGCGTGCTATTTCTGCTTCTTCTTATAAAATCTCAGCTTAAAGGTATCCGATATGGAAGAAGGTGGGAGAGTGAATTAGATATATTACAAGGTGAACACTCGATAATAAAAATGAAAAAGGAGGTGAAAAATGTCTAGAAGTCTAAAAGTAAATAAAATGGCAAAATGCCAGAAATAAATGAATCACCCTTATGTAAAATAGATGACTAAACATAAACTTATATATATATATATATATATATATATATATATATATATATATATATATATATATATATATATATATATATATTAGAAATATACGAGTAAGATTACTTCAATCATGATTAAATATAGCATATTTTATTCAGATTTGTCACAGATGAGTATCTATACCAGGTTAAAATTCCCAGTTCCACGGGTGCCACTCATGGAAGGTATGGAATATACAGTTTTCTCGCCATAATACTGAGGCAGATATTTCATTTTAGATTAATGAATAATTTAAGTATCAGAAAGCACTTTTTTTTTATTTATTTATTTATTTATTTATTTATTTATTTATTTATTTTTTTTTTTTGGGGGGGGTGGGGGGCTCCTTCTAACATCATCTGAGCATCTCATATATCCTACCATGAGACAAGCTATCAATAAATTGAATGCAGTCACGTCTACCTCCTACCCACCCATTTAGGAAACCCGCCCACCCCCCTTTGTCAGCCTAACAATAGGCTATGAACCCGTTGTTTAGTAGTTTATATATTACAAAGGATACTCTAACTATTATGATTATGAGTCTATTATAGGTCACAGGAGGTCAATTATCATAAGTCAAAAGACACAGATTCCCTTAAGTGTGTGTGAAAGAGTCTGTGCCTGTTTCTACTGTTGTTTTTGTACGCATTTTTGTTGGTCAAATTATGCATTTTTTCATGGTATGTGAACTGGTACGACTCTGGATAACTTACAGCTTAAATATAAAATAGTTCATCAAATAGTATTCTCATCAATGATACCTTTTAAATTGGAATAACAAATGATATATATATATATATATATATATATATATATATATATATATATATATATATATATGTATGTATATATATATATATATATATATATATATATATATATATATATATATATATATATATATATATATATATATATATATATATATATATATGATTGCTATTATCAACTTTATATTAACTCCCTCCACGTGTTTCGCAGAATTTAAGGTGAATGCTTAAGTATGTGTGTATACGCAGTCATAAACATGAAATGGACCAAGTAAGATTATTACATGTCAATTACCGTTCATTGGAGGTCATTTACAATAAGGGGAAGGGATGGGGGGAGGGGTATAAAATTCATTCCATCAAAGAGATGAGGTCGATGGCCTCCATAATTCGCCATGGCTTCGTGTTAAGGGATGGCGAAGGAGAAACCTTCCTCAAAGGGAAGTTGGAAATCTTGAAGGGAGAAGGATGTCTTGGAGTAGAATTCTCACAAATAGGGAGGTCAAAACGATTAGAAAATCGAGTTACG
>JAXCGZ010011640.1:52500-57500 GCA_037179515.1 Halocaridina rubra | reverse complement strand
CCTTACTATTATTTATTGACCTCATTGCACAGGGACAAGTGCCTACAGAAATTCCTTTTTACACGTGGCATCAGTCCTATCGCAGAATGAGTGGGTGAGGGCGAGAAGCAACTAAAACGCGTCAGTTCATATCTCTGGTTTCAGGGCCTCTTTTAAGCTATGGTATAAATATAGTTACCTGTGGAGAGTTTTAGTGTGACTTTTTTTATTCTTATACACAACGTATCGATTACCGATACAAAGAAAAAAATCATTAATTACTATTGTGAACAATTTCATAAGCTTTTCAGATACCCATCTATTTTAGTGTCTGAGGTGGATGATGCGAGTCATGTGGTCCTACTTACCAAACACGAATAGATCATGTCTCCACCTATATCATACTGGCAGGATAACATCCATTACTTAAGGAACCACTTGCTAACTCCTCCTTTATGGTAAATAAAACATGAGAAGGGTTTTAGGTCTTCTCTGACCTTTTGTACCAAAGGTCAAAGGAGAAGCGAAGGCAAAACGTGATGGAAAAAGAGAATTATAGTACAGCTTATGTACTACAAGCCATTTTTTTTTTTTAACATCTCGCTATTTTTTTCTCTTTCTTTCTTTTTATTCTCCATGATATTTTCATTCTTGAAAATACTTAATCTACATTGACTGTCTCGAAAAACATATTCTCCAACTGCATAGTTACCTTACTCAAAATGAGATCACTTAATTTAGAACATAAGTCTGTTTGACATGCCAATCGACATAGCATTGGTCCGATGCAGAATGCTATATATAATGCTTATGTACGCTATCAAATTAAATAATAAATATATAACATTGGGTCTCCTTCCATGCTTAATCAATAATTAGATTCCCCTTTACTCCCAAATATTCGAACAGAATCTATGTCACTGAAAAAAAAAAAAGGAAGATGAAGTCATAGCAACAGAGAATTATTAGTAGTAATATAGCGTAGTCTTTTTGGACAAAAGACCCTCATACCAAAGTTAAAAACATCGAAAGAACACAAGTTTAACCGAACAATCTTCTTTAGGCATGCAATAAATGCAAAGGGGGGGGGTACATACAAGGGCATGTCAAGGACCCAACCAATAGAGACAATGGCCATCTCTGGAGTTCTTGAGAGAGGCAATATGAATGACAAAAGCAAACAAGAGTGCAAACGATACCACAAGAGTAGAACGCTAAGTGTCAGGGACACGATCTGAATAATACCTGTACAGGGTGTCCACAAAGTATGGGTACATAGGAAATTTCACTATTCAGACCTATTCAATCGAGTTCACCTGAATTTTGTAAAGCGCATCAAATTATGCATTGAAAATGATGGAAATCATATTGAAAATATTATTTATTAACATTAGATTTAAATAAAATTGTTTTGTTTTAAAAGTATGTGTTAATCTGCTGTGTACCCAGACTTCGTCTGGGTACACAGGAGATTAACACATACTTTTAAAACAAATTTTTTTTATTTAAATCTAATGTTAATAAATAATATTTTCAATATGATTTCCATCATTTTCAATGCATAATTTGATGCGCTTTACAAAATTCAGGTGAACTCGATTGAATAGGTCTGCATAGTGAAATTTCCTATGTACCCAGACTTTGTGGACACCCTGCACAATACCCACTGAGCCATTGTCTGGTGAACTGTTCCTCGCGGTCCCTTAACGGTACCCCGATCCCACCATCCACATCCAAATATGCCAAGTTCATTAATGCCTAACAGAGGGGTGTTAAGCATAATCTAATACGAAGGCATAAAAGGGATTAGATATATTCTATTGGCAGAATGATAAATACACCCTAAAAATATTATCATTAAGACATGTTGAGACGAAGCTTCGGAAAAAAAAATACAGGTATGAGGATGTCATTAACCATTATGTACTTTGGACATGACACCTGAAGAATATTAACACCTGAAGAGTAAACAAGAAGGTCTATTTTTTTCTATTCAAGAAGAACGGGCAAAAACATAAAAATTAAAATCCAAATGCAGAATAAGAGTAATGGTAATTTGCTAGAAAAGTAACAATTCACAAACACCACAAGTTGACACGAAAATAACAAAAATTAAACGCTTAAAGAAGAACAATACGGAACAAATCTGCATCACGCAAGACATAAGGTCTCCAGTGAGAATGTTCTCTGTTAACAAAGTCATACTCATTGGTCATGCAGCGGTAGCAAAGCACGTACATTAACGGTTTGCATTGGCCACATTTATTGCGGCCTTATAGAGAGCAGGACAAATTTGCTTCAACTTGAATTTGTAAATAGTGGGAACATGTGATAATGCTTATTAAGATATAAATTCTATATTAGGTTTCTCTGAAGACGTAGAATAAAAACATACATAAAACACAGGCTTAACCATTAATTCACGGTGAAGGGAAATTCTATTGCTCATGTGACAGTCTCTAAGGCTGAGTAAAAACTATATATATATATATATATATTATATATATATATATATATATATATATATATATATATATATATATATATATATATATTATCCCCTGAGGGAGAGGGGTAAGAATACTTTCTCCGTGTTCCCCTGCGCGTCGTAAAAGTCGACTAAATGAGGCGGATCGAGGGGACTAGGAATCCCCTTCTCTGTATTTACTTCCCACAAAAAGTTAAAGTATTTTCTTAGCCTCATCCACCCCCTTATATGGGAGAATATGGATATATATATATATATATATATATATATATATATATATATATATATATATATATATATATATATATATATATATATATATATACATATATATATATATATATATATATATATATATATATATATATATATATATATATAATATATATATATATAATATACGATATTAACAAAACATAATTGATATAAAGTTATTGACATCACTTGCATATATCTTTAACGAATTTAAGAAGTATCTATTCCCTAATAATCAATATGTGTGTACGTATTGAGTCTTCCGAGTCAACTATTAAATCTCCCAAGTCAATGAGCGACAGTAGAATAAGCTCCAAAACAAGAAAAAAAAATATGAAAATTCATCTTTCCATATTAAATCGCAAATGCCACGGAAAGTATTTATATTTAATCGCTCAAACATAAATGAACAATTTCCATTGACTCCTTTCCCATTAAAAATCTAACCTAATAAAAGAAGATTAGATTTTGGAACAAGTAAAACGGAATATAAATGAAACAGCAACTTAAATAATTATTATTATTCTCATGGAACGTCGTCCAAAAGAGTCAATATGACCAGTCAAACGACTCATCACTAAACAAGATATATACACGTTACGGAAACATATGCAAAAATTCATCATATATTTTCATATTTAAATGAAATACATGCCGTATATGTGTTTGTTTGAGCTTAAATAATAAAGGTTCACAACCCATAGAGATAAACCTGCATCTGCAAACACGAAATAGCTCACACTGAGATAATAACTTCATTTAGACTGCTCTAAAAACGACTTGAAGGAAATTCGCACTACATCAGGGCAAATACCTCTGGTGATGATGATAACAAAAAAGAAAGAGATTAAACTCACTCAATCGCGTGATGTTCAAAATTTCCTTTTATTTGAGTCTTCATTATCCCCCTTGCTCATCGGAGCGTTTAGATAAAGTATTGCGGGGGTAATCATTTTCTCTTCTTTTTCTTCTTCTTCTTCTTTTCAGCTATACTATTATTAGAGAGAGCCACAGGTGGGGAGCATTTGGAGTCAGTCATGCCTGGCAAAGCTTCTCAAAGGCTGATAACGAAAATAAATACATATTCTGCACTTACTGAAGAAAATACAAATATATAAAAACGAGCTCTTGCGCTCGCGCGCGCGCACACAAACACGTATACTCGTATACACACAAAGACACTCGACCAAGACATAAAATAAAATTTAATGCTAAAAAAGTAAAGAGAGAGAGAGAGAGAGAGAGAGAGAGAGAGAGAGAGAGAGAGGAGAGAGAGAGAGAGAGAGAGAGAGAGAGAGAGAGACCCTCGTTTATGCTGAGCCTTTAAAACTAACATAAAAAGATAAACGCAAAGAGTTATGTATTCAATTAGAGTATAATTCCTATAATTATAACACAGAAGAAGAAAGCATAATGTCAGGTTCAAAATAACTAAATAAGAAAAAGATGAAAAGGAAAATATCAAGAAAAACATTTAATTTAAATTTCTCTGTAAAAGAAGATTAATAGAGCAACGATAGGATACATAGAGTAAATGAAAGAGTACAATCCATACATAATGCTTGTATAAATGACAAATAACACAGGAACATAAACTAATTTCTTGAATAGATTCATAACGTACAGCCACATGAAACACTCTTATACAAAGAAATTAGCCCTACCCATTAACGCATAAATAAATAAATAAATAAATATATATATATATATATATATATATATATATATATATATATATATATATATATATATATATATATATGTATATATATATATATGTATGTATATATATATATATATATATATATATATATATATATATATATATATATATATATATATATACATACATATATATATATATACATATATATATATATATATATATATATATATATATATATATATATATATATATATATATATATATATATATATATATATATATATGTGTGTACACACAGATAGATATCAAACGATTTTTGAATTCGATTAAACAACTGGAGAGCTTTTTATTTATTTATTTATTTTTTTTTACCAATTGGACTCAAAATTCTACAATGTAAACATGGGTCACATTTGCTCTCATCGATCCCCAGGAGTGTCAAGATAATCCATCACCAATGACACCATCTATAATCTAATGAGGTACTCACTCACTCATTCAGGAAGGCAACTTAGTTGGTTGAGGTTACCAGAAGGAGACCACACTCACGCTCTCCTTACTGTCCCCAAAGAAATTTTTGGGGAAAAGTTGCTAAATGAGCATTTGTTTTGA
>JAXCGZ010011640.1:12500-40000 GCA_037179515.1 Halocaridina rubra | reverse complement strand
GTAGAAAAGGGAGTTCGTGACGTAAAACCTAATCCAATCTGTAATAGTAATGTTAGTTTCCAATAAGATCAAATTCTTGGCCATATTCGTAACTCCCGCTCATTCCCCTTATTCCATATTCATAAATAAGGCTGAGCTTGGTAAACGTATATGGTAAGTCCTAGGAGAGGTGAGGTCATTGTTCACATGGCCTGGCTGCCAACGCCATAAACTAGATATCAAAAGTCCTTTTCCCAACTCTCGTCTTTAGATTATCCCGACTTCCCTTATTCGCAACAATCTCAAGGTATATCAAAACCCCTTGTAGAAGGCAGGTCGCAGGAAAAGGGAGGTCATCATTCTTATTGGTTATTAGAATAGAAAATTGCAGGCGACGAGGTGTTAGAAGTGGCGTCTAAACCCATTTTTTTTTATTTATTCAGATAACTGTACATGGGGACATGTGCACATGGGCACTCCCAGTCATATTGCAGTTGATAAACATTACAATCTATTTGGTTATGTATAAATAACATATAGAATTTGCAATTAATTTTAAATATCATAGCAAGTAATTAATAATGAAATATAGTGTAATAATTGAAGAGTAATTGATGAGTAATATTTGTAACAATATTTTCAATAGCCCTTGTTGAGTGCTATAAATTACATTTCACTTTTCAACAGTACTACTGCAGACAATTTGAAGCAGATATAGAATAACAATTTTCAGGTTAGAATAATAAGTAGGTACATATACATATGCATGCATTAATTAGATGAGCAATACCCATTCCATTTGTAATTTTTCCATTTAGTTTTTGCAGAGCAACCGGCAACTTACAGTTCAATAAACAGTAAAAACTCACTGTAAAGTTATGGAGAAAACGGTCGGGAGATATCTAATTGAGTCACGTATTAGAAATTACCGTGAGATATACTCATGTAGAAAAACACGTTACTAAGGAAATTATAAAATGATGCAATTTACTTTCTCCATAGAAAGTTAATGTTATTGATGTACAACAGCTAACGTGAGCTAATTAGTCAATAGACAAAATAAACATGCACAGTAACCTACAAAGACAGACAAGTAAAGAAATAACTTATATATATATATATATATATATATATATATATATATATATATATATATATATATATATATATATATATATATATATACATATGCGTATATATGTATATGTATTTACGCATACAAAACACACACACAAACACGCACACACACACACATATATATATATATATATATATATATATATATATATATATATATATATATATATATAATATGCACATATATATATATATATATATATATATATATATATATATATATATATATATATATATATATATATATATATATATACACATATATGTATGTATATATATATATATATATATATATATATATATATATATATATATATATATATATATATATATATATATATATATATAGAAACAAACACATATATGCTTACATGCATACATTCATACATGCAAACAGACATGCATGCATATATATATAAATATATATATATATATATATATATATATATATATATATATATATATATATATATATATATATATATATATATATATAAATATATATGAGAAATGAAGAAAGGGAATCTCTGTACTATATTATATGGAAATTGCATCAGAGAGGACTGCAAAATTTCATACAAGTCGAGGACACACTAGCTACGAATATCCATGATGAAGAGAGTATATAGAGAAGCATCTCTTATTGAGGTAACAAGTCTCTTCTCCATATACAAATCTTCAGAATAGGTTTCTCGAGGAATTGGTGTTGGTATGTCAGCTTTCGAAGGCTCCAAGCCTCCATCGCCTGACAGTTAACCAAACACTGATGTGTGTGTGTGTACACACACACACATACACACACACACACACACACACACACACACACACACACATATATATATATATATATATATATATATATATATATATATATATATATATATATATATATATATATATATAGAGTACTGTATATAAGTAGTACTGTATAACTGTAACATATCCCACGTGGAGTCACGGGGAGTCAAGTGGCGTAACTGATATTTCCTAGTGATGGGTTCCTGGGCAGGATGTATGTTTACAGAGAAATGACAAAGAGATATATGATTCAACCCATAGGCCTCTAACACATAGGCGACAGTTGCCGATAGAGGTTACAATTGTCACAAGGTTCAAGTTATTCCCATGAGAGCAGAAAACCGATATCTACATGTAGGTATGTATATGCACTTGTGAAAATACACATATAGGACCTCCTTGTATCCGATTGGCCTTCTTATAGCCATGCCCCTAATACTACACAAAATGAAGGGCACCCCCATTTCTCTGGAAGCCTATTGGCAAGACTGTCCAAGCCTACCACACCCTGCCATCTTGGTCATACAAGAAAGTAAGAAGCAGTTAGGCTTGGAGAGTCTCAGTTAGAATATTGCCGGGGCACGAATAAGATCTTAGAGTTTTACCTTAAGGGAATGGAGAGCTTTGAGGTGTAGAATAAGAGTAGAACTAAATAAAACGAATGTAAACTAGACGATGCAAATCTGTTATCACCTACCATGCTACCAGTTTAATTAATTAAGAACAATAAATACGACGTTGGCGGTATTCTGGTGAGATAAAACTCTAGGACTTCAAGTCAAGTATAGTGTTAGGAAAAACACTAATACGACAGTGGCGGCAGCTCAGGATGATACCACGCCTAAATTACCATGAAGAGACAAGTAGAAATTAATGCCAGTGCATATCATGCCGTGAAAAAATGCAAGAAACAGATAATAACGCATCTCTGGAAGCAATGTTGGAGGTAGAAAAGATTCGTCGAATCCTCAAGTTAGGCGAGACCGCACCCTCAAGGAGAGGTAGTGTGGCCGACGGCGACGCCGATGAAACAGACACCGAGAGCGACCCCTCAGACTCTGACGACTCTCAGAGTATAGAGAAAGCACAGCCAGTCACACCTCACCCAACTCCCCGTATAGGCAAGGCACCCTGCAGTAAGAAATGTCCCATACATTTTGACTCTGAAGGAAAGTTGCTGAAACTTCATTCACGAAGGCTAAGAAACGTCAACTGGAGAGCCGAGTGGTCAACTTGGGAGAAAAATTCAGCACGATTCACGTATTTCACCCTGCGGAGCACCGTGAATATTGCTTTGAGAAACAACACTCCTACCAGGTGTAATCTGTTGCTGAATTCGACTCTGAAGATGCCTGTGATGGTGAATTAGCAATTTTACGAGACATATGGACGACGTCGGTAAGAAAACCAATGAGACCATAAGAAAGGAAAACCCCCTCCTCCATTACCAGTGGCGGTGTCGTTCTTCAAACATCATCCCAAAATGGCTAAGTAATTGTAATTTTTATCCAGTGAGTAATGGGACAATTATTAAAAGAAATTGAGGTCGGAGGACTCCGCCATTTTATTTGTAGTTATGCTTTGATTCAGCCACCCTGTATATAAAAGGGAGCATGGCTTTAGTAAATTAATAAAAGTAGAATTTCTGTACCCATTACTAAACTGGATAATTTTTACTAATAGCTACAAGCAGTAATAAACTCGATTTTTGTTATAATTAAAACAATATAACGAGTAATTGCATTTGAAGGGTGTTCAATTTATTTTTTTTATTGCCTAAGTTAAGTATTAAGCAGGCGAAGGTATTGATTTTAATTAAGAAAAAAGTTAATATATGTGTAAAATTATTTTTGTATTAATTTCTTAAAGTGAAAGTGGGGCGGGCACAGTATCAAAGAATAGCCTCACCGTATTCCCTGCGTGTCGTAAAAGGCGACTAAAAGTGGACGGGGTGGGGGGACTAGGAATCCCTCCCCTTGTATCAACCTCCTGCGAGACGTCAAAGAAGAAGGGGAGTAGAGGGGAGAATAACTTCTCCCCAAGCTCTAGTTTTGGGGTGTCTAAATGTGCGTGGTTAGTACGATAGAGAGCAAAAGATGTGAGATTGGATGTATGTTTGGTAAGAGGAGGATGGATGTATTGGCATTGTGTGAGACGAAGATGAAAGGAAAAGGAGAAGTGGCATTTGGTGATGTGACGGGTAGGGTGTCTGGGGTTGAAAGGGGGAGAGCGAGAGAAGGTGTGGCATTATTGCTGAGTGAATGGATGGTAAATCAGGTAGTGGAATGGAAAGAAGTGTCATCTAGGCTGATGTGGGTGAGGGCTAGGATAGGAAGCGAATGTTGGGCTTTTGTTAGTGCGCATGGGCCAGGATGTGAGAGAAGTGAGGAAGAGCGGGATGAATTCTGGAATGAGTTAACTAGATGTGTGGATGGTCTGAGTAGAAGGAACTATGTAGTTGTGTTGGGTGACTTGAATGCCAGAGTGGGTGATGGAGAGATAGAAGGTGTTGTAGGAAAGTATGGGGTACCAGGTGGGAATGAGAGTAGCGAGAGACTGTTAGATATGTGTGTGGAGCAAGAGTTGGTGATAGGTAATAGTTTATTTAAGAAGAAGTTAATAAATAAGTATACATGGATGAGAGAGGCAAATGGAAGAGTGAAAGAAAGAGCATTGATGGATTATGTGTTGGTAGCAAAGAGCATGATTGGTAGAGTGAAAGATGTACATGCATTCAGGGGTATGGCTGCTGGGATGTCTGATCATTTTTTGGTTGAAGCAAAAGTGGTAGTAGCAAAAGAGTGGGGAAATAGTGTGGGGGGATGTAGAAGGGAAATAGTGAAGGTGGAAGAGTTGAAAAAGCCAGAGAAGAGACAGGAATATCATTTTTTTTTTTTTTTTTTTTTAAATTTAACCTTTATTTCCATTTCATTACAATGGGTATTCGTCAGCCAGGGCAAGCCCCAACCCCCCACTGTGATGTCCAACCACAGCAGTTCCTGCCAGTAAACAGCTTAAACTCTCGGTCTTGG
Organism: Halocaridina rubra; assembly: GCA_037179515.1. Taxonomy (NCBI): domain Eukaryota; kingdom Metazoa; phylum Arthropoda; class Malacostraca; order Decapoda; family Atyidae; genus Halocaridina; species Halocaridina rubra. The sequence continues at coordinate 35,054 of JAXCGZ010011640.1, read as the reverse complement.
ACGGGGACCGATCTTTCGACCTCGTGAATGCGAAGCCAGCGCGTTACCACTGTACTAGCCAGCAGGCTGAGAGTGGCATATGACAGGGTGAAAGAAAGAGAAGTTGGGGAGTTAGGGGAGGAATGGGGGTTGATGACAGAATGTTTTGTGGGACATGCAAGTGATGTGTGTGGAAAGAGGTTTGTTGGAGGTGGCATGAGGAGGGGCAGCGAGTGGTGGAATGAAGGGGTGAAAATGAAGGTGGAAGAGAAAAAGAGGGCTTTTGAGGAATGGCTGCAGTGTAAAAGTAGGGAGAAGTATGAAACATATAGGGAGAAAAATGTGGAAACCAAGCGGAAGGTAGAGGAAGAGAAGAGGTTGGCAAATGTTAGGTGGGGACAGGATTTTAGTAGGTCATATGAGGAGAATAAAAAGAAGTTTTGGAAAGAAGTGAAGAGAGCAAGGAAGGGTGGATCGAGGATGGAAGAGACAGTAAAAGATGTGAATGGACAGATGTTAAGAGGGAACGATGCAAGGAAAAGATGGGCAGAATATTTTGAGTGCTTGCTGAATGTTGAGGAAGATAGAGAGGCAGCTATAGTGGCAGTGGGAGGGGTTCAAGGGCCAGTAATGGGAGATGAAAATGAGAGAGAGATTACAAGAGAGGAGGTGAAAAGGGCATTGTATGAAGCAAAAGCAGGTAAAGCACCTGGAATGGATGGTGTGAGAGCGGAGATGTTGAAAGAAGGGGGTGTGACTGCATTGGAATGGTTAGTGAGAGTGTTTAATATATGCTTTATGTTGTCATTGGTGCCAGTGGATTGGGTGATTGCCTGTATAGTGCCCCTATACAAAGGTAAGGGAGATATGTATGAATGCAGTAATTTTAGGGGTATAAGTTTGTTGAGTGTGGTAGGAAAAGTGTATGGTAGGATACTGGTTAATAGGATTAGGGATAAGACAGAATATGTGATCGCGGAAGTGCAGAGTGGTTTTAGGAGAGGCAGAGGTTGTATAGATCAGATTTTTATAGTTAGGCAGTTATGTGAGAAATATTTAGCAAAGGGTAAGGATGTGTATTTTGCATTTTTGGATCTGGAGAAAGCATATGATAGAGTTGATAGAGAGGCTATGTGGAATGCTTTGAGATTATATGGAATCAATGGTAAATTGTTGCATGAAGTGAAGAGTTTGTATGAGGGTAGTAGAGCTTGTGTTAGGGTAGGGAATGAAGTGAGTGAGTGGTTTCCAGTGAGTGTGGGACTGAGACAGGGATGTGTGATGTCACCATGGCTGTTCAATTTGTATATTGATGGGGTTGTAAGAGAGGTGAATGAGCGAGTGCGTGGTCGAAGTTTGAGAATGGTAGATGGGGATGATAACGAGTGGGAGCTGAATCAGTTGCTGTTTGCAGATGATACTGTGGTGGTGGCAGATTCAGAGGAAAAGCTGTGTCAGTTAGTGTCAGAATTTGGAATGGTGTGTGAGAGAAGGAAGCTGAGAGTGAATGTGGGAAAGAGTAAGGTTATGAGGTGTACAAGAAATGAGGATGGCGCTGGATTGAATGTTATGTTGAATGGAGAGACACTTGAGGAGGTTAATCAGTTTAAGTATTTAGGCTCGGTTATAGCTGCAAATGGTGGAGTGGAAGCAGATGTGTGTCACAGAGTGAATGAAGGATGTAAAGTGTTGGGTGCATTGAAAGGAGTGATGAAGAATAGAGGGTTGGAAATGAATGTTAAGAAAGTTTTGTATGAGAAAGTGGTTGTGCCAACTGTGATGTATGGATCAGAGTTATGGGGTATGAAAGTAAGTGAGAGACGGAAACTAAATGTGCTTGAGATGAAATGCCTGAGGAGTATGATTGGTGTATCTCGATTGGATAGGGTTAGGAATGAAGTGGTGAGAGCAAGAACATGTGTGAGGAGAGATATTGCAGCCAGAGTAGATATGAATGTTCTGAGATGGTTTGGCCATGTGGAAAGGATGGATGATGAAAGGCTGCTGAAAAAGGTGATGAATGCGAGAGTTGATGGGAGAAATGCTAGAGGGAGGCCTAGGTTTGGATGGATGGATGGAGTAAGGAGAGCCCTGAATGATAGGAGGATGGATGTGAGGGAAGCAAGCGAGCGTGCTAGGAATAGGAATGAGTGGCGAGCGATTGTGACGCAGCTCTGATGGGCATCTGCTGTTACCACGGGGCTGCATCTTACAGAGATAGCCCTGTGGTAGGGGCAGTAGGAGGAGCTGGCAGTTGTGAAGCGACGCAGGTTGTGGAAGAGCCAGGAGGATGGGCTGTGGCACTCCAGCAGTGCCATCTGAACGGTCGCTAGCTCCCTCGTCATTGCCCATAAAGCAAAGTAATCCCCCTATTTGTTTTCCTTTCTTGATGTCGGCTACCCCCCAATTAAAGGGGGAAACAGCCAAGGTATATGTATGTATATAACATTTGCAAAAGTGACAGTATTTAAGAATACAGTATAATTTGTAGAGTTTTTGTATACTCCGAAATGAGCGTAAGAATTATATTGAGAAATAAGCTTGAATCCGCTTTTAAGGTTTTTCTTTTATCACGTGTAATATTTTTAACGAAAAGAATGTGGAAGTGACCGATCGATCTCTCAACTTCGTTATTATAATGTAATAGTAATTGTGCTGATATTTTGCTAGTAAAATACGTGTATGTCATATCCTTTGAAGAATAAGAGAATTTTGTGATGTTTTTAAAATTTGTACTGTTCAATATAACTAATTTTTTTTGTTCGCTAAGATGTTATGCAGGCGGGGAAAGAGAGGAGAGTAAATTGTGCCGTGATTGGGAGGTTAAGGTGTCTCCCTACCACAATGTAGATGGGGGTTATAGAGAGGACCTAGGACCATTGACACAGTCATGCGACTGCCCGGACCGACCGTGACTTCACACACATTCCTTTTGAGTAATGGGGAAAAAATGTGCTCAATGAATGGGGGAATGAGTAGGAGACGTTGCCAGCCAAGAATGGGTAATGCTGGCGTCACACATAGCCAAAATTCCCGACCCGACTCTTAAAACCGTCTAAAGACGGAATCCTCCCGGCAGCAATGACGTCATTACGATAATCGGGTGTAATTTTTCGTCCGCGTATGACGGAATCCTAACGGTCCTACGTAGTTTAAAAAAATCGAGGGGGTCCTGAACCGTCGTGGAGGGCCTACGATAATTGGCTGCTGCACCCAATAATCTCCGTGATTCGGAAGACCAAATCAGTCGTAGAAGACTGCGTACGACGGGTAAGATCGATCTTCTTGATAGTACGCGGGCGTAGGAGAAGGTGTACACCCGTGTACGATCCAGAGGATTGATCCTACCCGGCGTACGCAGTCCTCCGGGTCTGGAACCATTAAAAATTTAAAAATTCGCTTATACGTCTGGCAGCGCAGTACGGAAAGACAGCGCGCGCATGCGTGGTCTCATTTCTGACAACCCAGTCCTGGGCGTTCAGTTTTTTCCCTCATATCAAAATATGAATTAATCAAATCCATAAATGTGTCAAACAAAATATATGAAATATATTAACATACCTGGCCAACATATATTTACTTATACATATAAGTAGCTGAAGTGCCAAATATATAAATCAGGGTTATACTTTCACAAATATCCCATATATATATATATATATATATATATATATATATATATATATATATATATATATATATATATATATATATATACTATAATAATACATACATACATAACAATACATACATACATACATACATACATACAATACATACATACATACATACATACATACATACATACATACATACATACATACATACATACATACATACATACATACATACATACATACATACATACATACATACATACATACATACATACATACATACATACATACATACATACATACATACATACATACATACATACATACATACATATATATATATATATATATATATATATATATATATATATATATATATATATATATATATATATATTTTCCATATATTTATTGTTCACTAGGATCAATTCTAACATAATTATATAAATGGAAAAGTAAGGGCAAATATAACTATACCAAATTACTTTTTATTTGCGTTTACCAGTACATACAACTTACATTTGAAGGATTCTGTGAATGACAAAGATGAAACATTATTACATTATTAGATGTAAAATATTAAACTTAATATCTTCTCAGTATAAAATAATGAAAATGAACAACCCCCTACGAACGTGTACGTTCCCCTACGATGGGTAGGGAGCGTCGGGAGCATAGTTGGCCCAGTCGTAATAGTCAAAACTTTAAATTTCCCGTTTTCTATGATGAGACTTACGTTTGCGTATGATCAGTCGTACGCTAAATTACGCGTCCAAACTACTCCGTATGATTTCAATTACGATCCATAGGAATGCTTACGCGGACGTATGACGCACTTCCGACAGGCACAGGAATACACCTGTCGGCTAAAAAATCTGCCGGATCTCCAAGGATTGAGCGAAGATTCCGTCAGAACGCGGTCATAAGAGTCGGGTCGGGAGTTTTGGCTATGTGTGACGCCAGCATAAGCGACTGCGTGAATGGAAGCGAAAGCAATAGGGGGGGATATTGTACAAGTCGAGGTGATCGCCTTTGAGTGATATAGAAAGGGTATTTGTGAATGGAATTGCGAGAAGTTCGTTAAGAAGCAGGATTGGGACTGGGTCTGGGAGGACCCTTCCCCTGTGTCACTCGTGTCTTAATTGAAGAAGGCGTATTTGTTGATATGCGCATAGTTTTAATGGGGGATGATGTAGACATTGCGATATCTGTTAAGAGATATTTTTATGAGTCATCGTAGTAGAGGTACACCTGCCAGGTATGGCCGAGATGCAGATTTTATTTAATTTTTTGTCCCCTACTCCGCCAATGAGATAATTATTCGATTTTTAAAATTCCAAGAGAGATATTAAGTTATAAAGGACGCGAATTCATGAATGGTTTTTTATTTTTTTTTCTAGCTGCAGTATTTACATAAATTTAAAAAAAAAATATGCTAAATAGATAAAATAAAACTTTGAAGTTTAAGCCATGTTAATGTTTTTCACCATTATTTTAACTTAGTCATTAAGAAGGGAGTGTAAGCTCACAAGAAATGACAACAAGAATGTCACACAGCCGTTTTATGTATTTGAAAGAGACGAAGTCGATCCAGAAACCGAAGAGACAGGGGAGGAGCCAATGCCTACACGCAAGTCTCGCCGCAAAAGCTAGCCTCTGAAGTCCAGAAGACGAATATTGAGCAGTATTTTGGGTAGAAAAAGAAATAGAGGGTAATTAAGTACTTAGCCGATCCTAAGTATAGGAAAACAAAAGAAAAAAATATAACTGCACCTAGTCTGCTGAGGTATTCTGTTGAATAGTCACTCAAAAAAAAAAAAAAAAATAACATTTGAGTAAATCGAAGTATATATTTATCTTATTTTTTATTTACTATTCCTTAAGAGATTCTGAAACTCAAGCAAAGTTCATTCTTTAATGTTGCAAGTGAAATATTATTTTTTTTCTTCATTTCATTACTCAATGCACAGATACAAGCTTTTTATTTTTTTTTTCAGATACATGTTTTTATAATTCTTTGTTGTTGAAAAGTGTATATCATCTTCATATGATAATTGTAACATTTCGAAAAGATAAAGATATTAACGATTTTGAGAATCTTATCTAGAGATAATTATTGTTAATTACTGTCATTGTCATGAAATTTATAAATACAATTGAGCTAATTAAGATAACTGAGAAAGGATAATCATAAACTTTGTTGATAGTAATAGAGATAATTAAATGAAAAATATATATATTATATACGAGACTTGTGTAGAAATTTGCAGTTTTCTCTGATTCTGTTTTCATATAATATATATATATATATATATATATATATATATATATATATATATATATATATATATATATATATATATATATATATATATACATATATATATATATATATATATATATATATATATATATATATATATATATATATATATATATATATATATATATATATATATATATATATATATATATATATATATATATTACAGCGTGTGTGTGTGTGTGTGTGTGGCACCAGGACAGGCGAAGATAATTGCCCTCATAGACCCCGGGCACCAAGAATATATAAAGCAAAGGGAAGAGGAATAGCTTAGTCAGTTGTGAAAGGATAACAAGAGATATGGAACGAATATGTCACAATATTCAGTGTAGATGTAGGCACTGGTAAAGGATCGTATATTGTAGGAATACTCAACACCGAACTGTCCTGGTCAGTCCTATTTAAGTCCAAAAGACCTTTAGTTGTAGCATTGCAAAATTCGACTGAGTATATATATCTGCATCTATCTATCTATCTATCTATCTATATCTATCTATCTATCTATCTATCTATCTATCTATCTATCTATCTATCTATCTATCTATCTATCTATCTATCTATATATATATATATATATATATATATATATATATATATATATATATATATATATATATATATATATATATATATATATATATATATATATATATATATATATATATATATATATATATATATATATATATATATATATATGTATGTATATATATACATATACATATACATATATATATATATATATATATATATATATATATATATATATATATATATATATATATATATATATATATATATATATATATATATATATATATATATATATATATATATATATATACATATACATATATATATATATATATATATATATATATATATATATATATATATATATATATATATATATATATATATATATATATATATATATATATATATATATATATATATATATATATATATATATATATATATATATATATATATATATATATATATATATATATATATATATATATATATATATATATATATATATATATATATATATATATATATATATATATATATATATATATATATATATATATATATATATATATATATACATATGCATATATATATATATATATATATATATATATATATATATATATATATATATATATATATATATATATATATGTGTGTGTGTGTGTGTGTGTGTGTGTGTGTGTGTGTGTGTGTGTGTGTGTGTGTGTGTGTGTGTGTGTGATTACCTAATTGTGATTACCTAATTGTGTTTACGGGAAAGAGCCCAAAGCTCGTATCTTCCCGTCTCCTGATCGCTTCCAATTTTAGACTTAGTGATGCTTATCATACCTGTCCTTAAAACTATGGATTGAGGTAGCATTAACTACCTCCTCGCTTAGCCAATTCCAATTATCAACTACTCTTACACTGAAAAAGTATTTCCTTACATCCTGCAAACAAGTTTTCTTCCGAAGCTTCAAACTATGACCTCTAGTTCTAGAGCCAGCCATATCGAAATATCGATCCCTATCCACTCTATCATAACCATGAAGGAATTTAAAGACTGTCACCATATCCCCCCTTACTCTTCTAGCTTCGAGTGATGGCAAGTCTAATTCCCTCAGCCTCTCATCATAACCGAGATTGCGTATTTCTGGCACCAGTTTCGTGGCATGTCTTTGAACTTTTTCAAGCTTAGCTATGTGCTTTTTCAAGTGCGGATTCCAAAAGGGGGCTGCATATTCGAGTTTTGGCCTCACATAGGTTACATAAATATTTCTGAACATTTCCTTGTCCATGTGCCTGAAGGCTACCCTTACATTTGATAAGAATGCATATGCTGCCCTTACTACGCCATTTATATGTATTTCTGGAGACAAATCTGCCAGTATGTTTACTCCTAGATCTCTCTCATTTTCTGTCTCTTGAAGTTGTACTCCAGCCACCGAGTAGTCAAGCTTGGGCCTTCTTGCACTTGTACCCATTCTCATTACCTTACATTTTGAGGTATTGAATTTCATTAGCCACTTTTCTGACCACTCATGCAGATTATTTAGATCCTCCTGAAGTTCTCTACCATTGTTCTCGTTTTTTTCTTTCTTCACAATCTTTGCATCATCTGCAAACATATTCATGAATGAATTTACAGACTCTGGTAGGTCATTTACATATACAAGGAACAAAAGTGGCCCTAAAACTGAACCCTGTGGAACTCCACTACTAACTCTTCTCCATTCAGACACTGAGTGTCTTACTCTAACCCTCTGTTCCCTTCCTTCTAAGTAAGTTTTTATCCATTCCAAGACATTTCCACCTATTCTAGCCATTGATTGCAGCTTCCTAATAAGTCTCCCATGTGGAACAGTGTCAAACGCTTTCTGGAAGTCTAGGAATATGCAATCTGCCCAGCCCTCTCTTTCCTGTAAGATTTGGCTTACCTCATCATAAAATTCTAATAAGTTTGTTACTGTTGATCTTCCTTCTCTGAAGCCATGTTGCCTCACTGACAAAAAGTTGAAGGATTCCAAGTGAAGAGAGATATGTTTCCTTAGTAGTTTCTCCATAAGTTTGCAAACTATGCTGGTCAAGGAAACTGGTCTATAGTTCAGAGCCGTATCCCTCCTTCCCTTTTTGAAGATAGGTATCACATTTGCTTGTTTCCAGCATCTTGGAATCTCCCCCGACTCCAATGACTCCTTAAATATGATACTTAGTGCCACTGATATTGTGCTTGCGCATTTTTTAAGCACATGAGGGGATATGTCATCAGGACCTGTAGCTTTATGAACATCTAAATCCATCAGCGCTTTGCATACCTCTGTGGCTGTAAGGTTGATGTTCTCTAATACCGGCCCTTGAGCTTCTATCACTGCAATCTGAGGGGGTGGGGTATTTTCTACTGTAAATACTGACTGAAACTCCTTGTTCAATTCTTTGCAGATCTCTTCGTCCGTCTCAGTGATGCTTCCATCCGCTCTCTTTAGCCTTAAAACCTGTTCTTTTACCTTCAGTTTTCCTCTGATAAAGCTGTGGAAAAGCTTGGGATTTTCTTTAGCCTTCCTGGTGATGTCCCTCTCATAATCTTTCTCTGCCTCTCTCCTTTTACTTAGGTAGTCATTTCTTGCTCTTTTGTAGGTTTGCCAGGCATTTATGTTTTTTCTCCTCCTATACCTTTTCCAGCATTTGTCTCTCCACTCCTTAGCTCTTTTACACCCATTATCGAACCATTTCTCTCTGGCATGAATTACACCTACTTTGGTGACAGGTATGCAGCAATCTACTATCTTCCCATATTTCTCACAAAAGATGTCATACATTTCTTCTACAGATTTGTTGTAAAATAAGGTTCTCCAGTCAATAACTGCAAAAAGCTCATTCATTTTGATGTAATCTCCTTTCTGATAGTTCCTCCTCATGTCCTCAGTGCCTCTACTCTCAGGAAGAATGTCTTCAATGATATACTCCATCAACAACACACAGTGGTCACTCTTTCCAATTGGTGGTTCATACTCAATATTTTCAATATCCAACACATTATCTGTGAACACCAGATCAAGTAGTGATGGCTCATCCCCACCCCTGGCTCTTGTTGGTTCCATTACATGTTGGTGTAGGAAATTCCCTTGTACGCAATCTAGGAATCTTGCCCCAAAGGAGTCCTCACCACTGTGTGGGTCAAGATTTATCCAATCTATCTCTTTATGATTAAAGTCTCCCATAATCAAAATCCTACATTTTTTCTCCCGCGCCATGTTAACAACTGAGTTTATGACTTCAATCGTACCTATATGACTTTCCTCATAAATTTCAAGCCTATTTTGGTTCCTTGGTGGGTTGTATACAACAGTTATTATAATGCTCTCTGACCCAGTATTTATGCGAGCAACAAGAAATTCCCTGAACTCACTTTCTATAGCCAAGTTTATTTCTTCAACTTGAATCCTCTCACTTATGAGCAGTGCTATCCCTCCACCAGTCCTCTCAGATCTTTCGACCCTTAGTATTCTGAAGCCCTTAGGAAAAACTGTGACACTGTTTATGTCCTCACTCAAGTTAGTCTCTGTAATTGCTACTATATCTGCCTTACTGTTGTGAATCCTATCTTTTAATTCTACTGCCTTACCAGCTAATCCATCAGCATTTGTGTATAACAATCTTAATGAGGCCCCATCCCCTGATCTTCTGTCATTATCTTCTTTATCTCCCCTTTGTCTGGGTGTGTGTGTGTGTGTGTGTGCTCCAGAATATGTACCCATATGTGAGTACATCTACTCACTCTTTAATTAACAATAAATGCATTGTTTCTTATATGGGGAGTCAAAATGTGAGTACATTTTGACTTTCCAGAAAAATAAGCGTTTATTGACATTTAAAGAGTTGTCGGAGTGTTAATCACTACGTTATAATTATTAGTACCAGACGGGTACAAAGTAAGAATGGACAAGCGGTAATTCCTTTATCTTAATTTATTCTAGAGTACAACATATTCGACGCCTCAATGCCCCCACCCTATGACTATCACAATCTATGATCTATTCGTGCCCCTGGTACTATTCTGACTAACTGTCGCTCTCTGACTGACTTCTGGCTGCCATGGGGATACTTGAAATACCCCAAAGGCAGGGCGTGTCGCTAAATCTACTTCTGCCAATTGCCTTCAGGTTCAAAGAGACATCCCTCCTCTTGTGGGATGGGCTATTTCAGTTGGCCTATAGAACGGAAAAGTTCCAGGTCAGAGCGTGGCTATTGGGTATCACTCCGGGGCATATAGGGTTACTTTGTGATTTTAGGCGGGGCCACATTCCGGGTCTTTCCCACATTCTTGAGGCATTTGGCGCCGTGTGGTTAAGCCCTCTGCTAAAGCACCTGGGTGCAGCCAGGTGCTAAGCCCTAAGGATCCAGCCAGGCGCTAAGCCCTATGGATCTGTCTACCGTACCCAGATAAACAACTGGGAGAGTATTCTATTTCGCCCTTGACCTCTAGCCTCTCACGCTTCTCTTCACGACTTGTTACAGTTTCAGATTCTGACTTCAGCAAGGCTTCAGTCATGCGACATCCCTCCCAACCAAAACTGAAATATCTCTTATTTCAGTCGAAGCATGGAATATCTTTTGAGAGCTCTTGGATATATCCTAGCTAACACTAGTTTACAATAAAAATGGGGCCGAATTATTTAAGCTATTATCTAAGAATTCCTAGTTCTATGAACACTAAGCAATCTTTAGTACAAACATCCCTATATTCAACAAATACAATTAACTTTAATCATTAGGATTTCAGTGTGTAACTACTCATTATTAAATACTAATTAAGATCACAAGTTAGTTTAGATCATGACGTTACTGTGTCTACTTCTCTCCTTTTTCAAAAGATTTACAAAAGTTGGTTAGCTACAGTAAAAAGATAAATCATGTAGAACATTTGTATGTACGAACATTTAAAATGCGATAGACAATAACATAAATGGAAACTTCCTATCGTTACTATGGGGCATTGATTTGTCTTAAAATTAGGCCTTAAAAAAACTACTCCTGAAACAAACTATTGGTTACGATGTGAAAAGTCAGAAAACATTCATCATTCCAATGTGCAATTCCTATTCAGAGACACTCTGATATGAAAACTTAATGAACACAAAGATTAAATCATGATAATGCTAAAGCAAAACACTAATATTATTTAAGCAGAAGACAACTTATTACTGTCGGTGCAAATCATACAATCCATCAAAGGCACTTATTCAAAACTATCTTTAAAGGAGTCTCTGAGTTGTCGCTTAAAATTATCTTAAAACTAGGTAAAACAAATAATAAAAGGGGACCTTTTCTTTCCCATTTTTTTCAGTTCTAAAGCGTGGGTTGTTCTTTCCAACAACTAATAAGGGATTTTTAAATACCCTTCTTTCTCTCTGGGACTTCATCAATTCGTTTACATGGCTTTTTAGAGTGTTTTTTTTTTTTTTTTTTGGACATTACAGACTTTTGTTTTCTCTTTCCCTTGCTCATGAATTCTTGCTAGGCGCGATTCCACGGTTTCTCTCTGGGATTTCATCTTTTCACTCCCCCGCCGTCCTTGCTGCAGGCCCAGGTTCGTACTCTACCATAAATTATCTCCATTTCCAAGATAGGCAAGACAAAGAGGAAGCGATCGATGCACCTTTCTAATCCTTCCAGCCTGGCTTTCTCATCCCACCCTCGGCCGATCTTGACTAAGACCACCACGTAGGAGACCTGCAACGTCACAGCGATTTCTCTACCGTACGGCAATCCACACGTACCTTCGAAGCAGACCTCGGGATGAAAATTTGAACCTCTGTCACTACTACAGTTGTAAGAAAGGTTCCCTATGACTTCAGGGTACCAACAATGGCCATACGTTGGTAATCGAGGCTATACTTTGCCTCCCCTGCAATTGCAAGTGATTGCAATCTCTATTCAATGGGCAACAGGGACTTGTTTGAGAGGACAAAATCTAAAGACTTTTAGAACTTGCAGGTCGGGGCTGCCTAGAAATAGGGTGGTAATGGAAGGTATGTGTCTACACAACTAGATTATTATTCCAAGATACTTAGGGCTTAGCTGAGAAACTGCTACATAGCATTACTCTACTATAGACATCAAAAAGAACAATCATTAAATACTGAGAAAAACCACTAAAGAAATATTCTTATTAGCAGTGGCTACAATAACATCAAGTATGAATTCAGATAAAAGATACAAATCATCAGATTACTGCTGATTGCATTTCAAAAATAATAGTTAGCAACAGGCCATTGAGAGATAGCAACAATATCAGTCAACATAATAACATTACTAATAATCATGATCAAAATAAGAATAATAAACAATAAAAATAAATATACTAAATCAGAAATATCAATATATATACAATGGAGACTGGCATTCAGAAGTAAGAACAGAGTTCTATACTTATATTTCATAGTAATGCTCATTCTAACACAGTCTCTTTTACTATTCAAATTCCTGCTGTCATAATCTATGTATATATATAGAGCATAAGTGGCAACTCGCTGGCTCCACAATTTGTCAATGGGAGTTCTATCTATTCTCTAAACAGTTGCGACATGTGGCAAAAATATTTATGCAAATGGCGGTACTACCGATGTCTTATCAGTATTTATGCAATAACAGCATGCAACAATCTATCGACTGCAATAAAATGTAGGCACAATTATCGCCTAGCTTCGCTGAAAAAAAAAACACAAAAAAAAGAATCAATGACGGCAACATTCTCTTAGCATCGGAAGAAGGATCTGTCAGTCTCAGAGTAGAGAGAGAGAGAGAGAGAGAGAGAGAGAGAGAGAGACAGGGCGACCTTGAAATACATTGCGGTTTCCACCCTGTGGTCAGGTGAGGCGGGCCTCCTTCTTTTACATGTACTGAAAATAAAAAATTGTCGCAGAGTATCTCTAATAAAAGAATAAATAAACAAATGAAAGTGAACAAACTTTAGCAATGACTATCGATAGAGTCTTACGTTTATTGTCAGAGGGCTATTCTTATTTCCCATTAACAAAAAATAAAAGCAAAAAGAACTTGGTGTACAACTGCAGAACTGTCGAAGCATAAATCCATTCCTTTCTGTTTAATATTGCTAAGGACTTTACTGTAACAGCATACACATCCTCGTCTATAATGACAATCCTTTTCTTGCTAAAAATCAGAGGGTTGAGTCGAAGCACACACACTCTGATGAAATTAAAGCAAAATATTACAATCATATGGGACAATATCTCTACTACTATCAACAAAAGTACAAATATCTTTTTCTTAGCAACTTCTTAAAAAGGACTTAAGTGTCATTAATTTTTTTTTACTTAAAACTCAAAATATAAATTCTGAGAATCTTAATTATCTCAATTATAATTTTAAATTCATAACAGTAACAGTAATTAACAATAATTATTTCTAGATAATCTTTTCTAAACTCTTTAATTAAGATTTTAAAGATTTCTTCAATACAAAAAAACTATATAACAAAAACGGGTATCAAAGAATATAAAAAGTCTATCTCTGTGTATGCAATAATAAAAACAAAAAGTATATTTCATTAGCAACAGTAAAGAATGCATTTCGCTTAAGTTTCAAAATCTCGTAAGGAGTTGTACATGAACAATTCAAACAGAAAATATATATATTCTTTTACTATCTCGAATTTAACTTATTTAAATTACTAAACAACAGAATTTCCTCCAGAACAGGGAGAAGTTCGACTTATAACTGTTCTGTCTGTTTGCTTTTACGGGGGTGCGCATGTGGGCGCTGTTTTCTCCCCTGTTCTTTTGTCTTCTGGATCAACTTCTGCTCTCTCAAATACGGGACACGGCGGTGTAACATTCTTGTTGTCATTTCGTGTCAGCTCTCACTCTTTCTTGATGACCAAGCTGAAATAATTATGATAAACATTATCATGGCTAAAACTCGCAAAGTTTTATTTTATCAATCTGACATATCTTTTCAGACAAATAATGTATATACTGCAGCTAGCAAAGAAAATAAAGAATCATTCATAGATTCACGTCCTTTATCACGTAACATCTATCTTGGAATCTCTCGGAAATCGAATAATAATCTCATTGGCGGAGTAGGGGACAAAACAAAAATAAAACAAACTTGGCATCTCAACCATATCTGGGCAGGTGGAGAATCATTTTCTCAAAGATATCCCTCACTAGATATTGCAACAGCGCATCACCTCCCATAAGTATACTCTGATATGGCATGCATAAGGACCTGGCGGAGCAGGGGAACGATCCCCATAGAGAGACCCCAATTATGTTTCCTAACGGTGCTTTCCGCGATTTCGCCCCCTAGAGCAACCCCCCCATTATACCCCCTATTACACTCATTATGCTCATTCGCTCACATGCGCTCACATTCAAATTTGCATTCCCTTTCTCTCTGTCTATGGAAAATTCTCCATCCCTTACCCCGATGAAGGAGAGTAAAGGTGAAATCTCGCTTGGCCGCGCGGTCACAGACTGCCTCACCAGTCCTAGGTCCCATTCTAACGAACAAACAAACATTCTACTCCCTTGAGGCTACGTTTGGGTGACACTGAAAAACCTTCCCTATTCTAGGACAGCACAAATTCCTCTAATTTACTCTTACTTTCACCTGCATAGCGCAAAATTAAAAAAAAAACTCATCTCTAAATAATATCACAAAAATTTCTTATTCTTCAAAAAAAAACATGCCACACACGTATCGTACTATTAATTTCCCATCAAAACAACATTAAAAGAATGATCTGTCATTTATGTCTTTCTTTCGCTAAAACATTACTCCCGCAGAGAAAAAACAAACAAAAAAAGAAAGAACCTTGGAAACAGGCGCAATCTTAACACTCGATTTCTTACGCTTTAAGAAATTTATATAACAATGACTTTACAAGTACTTTAAATATCAAAGATCAGTACAATTACTGCATATCTATAATAACGAGGTTGGGAGATCGAAAGGTCACTTCCGCATTCCTTTCTCGAAAATCACACGTGTTCTAAGTAAAACCTTAAAAGCAGATTCAAGTATATTACTCACTATAATTCTTACACTTAAGAAATTAATATGCCATAATAGAGATTTCACGTGCATTAAATTTGTCAATTAAAAATCAATACATTCGCGTTCTTAAAGTTCAATCTAGGCGTTAATACAAATAAATGGAACACATTTCCAACGCAATTTCTTTACATTACTCAAATTATAACAAAAAACGGATTTTATTACTGCTTATAGCTATTAGTACAAATTATCCATGTTAGTAATGGGTACAGAAATTCTACTTTTATCAACTTATTAGACGCCACACCCCTTATAGGCGGGTTGGCTGAGTCAAAGCATAACTACAAGATAAAATGGCGGCGTCCACCGACCTCAATTTCTTTTACTAATTATCCCATTACTCACTGGATACAGATCACAAGTACTTAGCTATTTTAAGGAGGTGGTCCTGAAGAACTTCATGGCAGAAGGCAAGGAAGGAGGGGGTTCTCCTTCTTCTCTCGAGTAAAATCGACGAATCGCCATCTTCTTGGTCGGATCCGGCAACTTATATTTCTTGTAATGGGCATTTTCACTCAATGCTCCGGTCACACTTCGGCTTACTAAGAAATATCTTAGGAATAGTTCCTTAAAAGTTTCATAATATTCTCTGTTTGACCACTCGTCACTTCTCATCCGCAGACCCAAGTATTTCAGGAAGTCGGTCGTGGGAATAATGGACGGACATTCGAGGTCTTTTACATTTGCGCCATCGAGGTATAAAGGTGAATTTTTGACTCGAGGCTCCTTTACAACCAGGGCAGGGGTGGGGGCTTGTCCTGCTGCATTCCCTGTGTCACCACGGGGCTCGGAGCGGCAGGCTGTTCGTCGATGTTTGAGGCGTCGGTTTCTCTGTCGGCGTTGACCAAGTTCCTTCTCGACGGAGCGGCGTCGGCAGGAGTTTGTAGGTGCCGCACGTGCTCCTCCAGTTCGAGAATTCTCCGGTGTTTGGCCTCGTCACTCATTTCTTGAATTGGGAGATGTTGGATTTCTGCTTTTGCCATTCTTATTTTCTTTTCTTCGCACTGGTTTCTTCTGATATGAGAGTCTCTTCGTATGTTTTCCAGGCGTGATGATCCGTACTGCGCTGCCACCATTTGTCGGAGTGTTAATCACTACGTTATAATTATTAGTACCAGACGGGTACAAGGTAAGAATGGACAAGCGGTAATTCCTTTATCTTAATTTATTCTAGAGTACAACATATTCGACGCCTCAATGCCCCCACCCTATGACTATCACAATCTATGATCTCTTCGTGCCCCTGGTACTATTCTGACTAACTGTCGCTCTCTGACTGACTTCTGGCTGCCATGGGGATACTTGAAATACCCCAAAGGCAGGGCGTGTCGCTAAATCTACTTCTGCCAATTGCCTTCAGGTTCAAAGAGAGATCCCTCCTCTTGTGGGATGGGCTATTTCAGTTGGCCTATAGAACGGAAAAGTTCCAGGTCAGAGCGTGGCTATTGGGTATCCCTCCAGGACATATAGGGTTACTTTGTGATTTTAGGCGGGGCCACATTCCGGGTCTTTCCCACATTCTTGAGGCATTTGGCGCCGTGTGGTTAAGCCCTCTGCTAAAGCACCTGGGTGCAGCCAGGTGCTAAGCCCTAAGGATCCAGCCAGGCGCTAAGCCCTATGGATCTGTCTACCATACCCAGAAAAACAACTGGGAGAGTATTCTATTTCGCCCTTGACCTCTAGCCTCTCACGCTTCTCTTCACGACTTGTTACAGTTTCAGATTCTGACTTCAGCAAGGCTTCAGTCATGCGACAGAGTGAGTACATTTAAAAAAATGTACTCACATTTAAGGGCAAATTTTAGGACACTTTACACATATATGCATACATTATATATCTATATATCTATATCTATCTATCTATCTATCTATCTATCTATCTATCTATCTATCTATCTATCTATCTATCTATCTATCTATCTATCTATCTATCTATCTATCTATCTATCTATCTATCTATATATATATATATATATATATATATATATATATATATATATATATATATATATATATATATATATATATATATAAAATCAAAGAGAGAGAGAGAGAGAGAGAGAGAGAGAGAGAGAGAGAGAGAGAGAGAGAGAGAGAGAGAGAGAGAGAGAGAGAGAGAGAGTTGAGAAGAAGCTTATAGGACCGACATAGCATAACGGACGCACCACTTAACCGATACTACTTCTAAATATTTGGAGGGGAGCAGTCTATTAATTTAACGGAGTGACCTAAAGAACAGATAAAGAAAGAAAGAAACAAACAAAAAATGTATAAATGGGAATGTCTAGCCCATGTCCGATTCGCTACGCCGACGACCACCACCACGACTGTGATTTGTCACCAAACTTACTCCATAAGCGAGTCATTTAATAGCAATTCGGCCACTTTTCTCATCAGCAATAAAATGGTCTATTAATGCTTTAAATATTACAAAGTAATCTCTCTCTCTCTCTCTCTCTCTCTCTCTCTCTCTCTCTCTCTCTCTCTCTCTCTCCTCTCTCTCTCTCTCACTGCTCCTAACAACAACACAACAGGCACTAACCAGAAAAAGATTTTTTCCAGCACAAATAACTAACCTGGTAAAGGGTTGCAAAACAGCAAAGAAGATATAGTGCCCTTCTCCACTACTCCTAACAACGCAGCAACTATCACTAACCAGGACAACCAAATTACACCGTCTAGCACAAATAACCAACCCAGCAATAGGCTGCAAAACAGTGAAGATAACAGAAAAGACAAAATAGACGCAGTCTCTAATCTAAACATTCCATCGAAGTCCTCTCCCCCACAGCCACAGTTATGCAATAATGCAAGTGTAAGGGTTACAGCTCAAATATATATTCGCATTCCTGGCAACCCCTTTGAGAGAGAGATACGTAATATATTGACAAATCAGGGCATTCCCTCTGAAGAAGTCTTGATTAAGGAGCTTTCTCGCAAACCTAATTGGGTCTCCTTCGCAATAATGATATCGAAAGGATTTGAATACGTGGCTTACAAACTGAATCAATGGCCTACAGGCACAATTGTGCAGCCATTTCTTGGGGGCAAACAATGAACACAACCTGGGTTATCTACAAAATATCCCAAACTACAGTCATACCAGAATAAACAGCAAAGAGCTTATGAAATGATCCCCTATCTGCGAGACTACAGAATGAGACACAATACAAACCTCTCTTATCGCCGTCCATGCACAAGACTTCTCCTGGAGAGATGGCTCTTACAACCCAGACACTCACCTAGGCATACAAACTTTTGAAAGGCCCGATCATACCATGGCACATACTCAAATCAGCGTTACCCATCCAACGGCAGGTACAGACACCAGGATCCATGGGCTAACCCCAGAACACACTCTGATGATGAATTCCCAGCAGAATCACACGGTCAAAACAAATCAGGGACAAACCCAAGAATAGGCAACAACTATGACTATGGATACCTTCCTGATGAAACATGGTAAGAATGTAACATTAGTACATGTGAACGCTCAGTCCCTTCTCACTCATTTTGAGGAAATAACAATGCTAACAAAAGACTACAACATAGATATCCTCTGTGTGAATAAAACTTGGCTGCCTCCTACAACTGGAAATAAATATGTGAATATCCCAGAGTTTAAAATATTTTGCAATGACCATGGCCGAGGGGGTGGGGTTTGTATTTATGTTAGAAATTAGTGCATCAGAAATAACCACAGGTCTAGAAAAAACTGAAGAGCTCGAGGATATATGGATCACTGTGCAGTACCAGAAACTTCCATCTTTCATTGTAGGGTGTGTTTACCGTCACCCTAAAGCACCTTCCAGTTCATTCAGTCATCTGCTAGAAACATTCAGATATATCTGTGTTTTCCATAAATCCATATACATACTTGGATACTTTAATGATGACTTTGTCTTAGTAGATAACAAAATGAAAAGGGTGATCAGCACTGTGAAGTTAACACAAATAGTGACAAAACCGACCCGCATAACCCCTAATTCTAGGACACTAATAGATCTGATAATAACAAATAGTGGAAAGTATACCCTATTGGGATGTAGTTCCCTGCCCAATTGCAGATCATGATCTCAACATTGTTATGCTAACCATAAACAAGCCCAAAAGGAAGCCTCTCTTCAAGACATTCCGGTGTCTAAAAAATCACTTCCCTGATATCTTTTGTGAAGCATTAATCAACAACGCAAATGTACTTAATAGTATTATAAACGTCGATTTGCAGGTTGAGATTCTAACAAAAGTCTTCTGTGAATGCTTAGATAGTTGTGCACCCATTGTAACAAGAAAAATAACCCACCCCTCAGCCCCCTGGCTTACTAATGACATCAAAGAGGCAATGCAAATAAGAAATCAAATACAAAAGAGCTAAAAATGAATAGAGATGTGTTTTTAGAAACGTGTCAGATCTCTCACCGATGTAAATAAAAAAGACTTTTACAAAAAGCAATTTAATGACTAGACATGATGCACCGGCTATATAGAAAGTGATAAGAAGCATGATACCAAATAAAAAGACTACCTCAGAACGTTCTGAAAATATTAAGGAGTTGAAAGACAAAGCAGAAAACTTTAATAACTATTTTGCTAACATTGGGAAAAATACTCATGAGAAAACACAAGAAAACATCAACTCAGTGAATATGAGTAATTACTTAAATGTCAATTCTTCCAATGTAAACACAAGAGAGTACTTCAGGATAAATCCTATCTATTGTGCTACCCTAATTCTTACCATAAAGAGCCTAAGAAACTCTGGCTGTTTTGGTCCAGATGGTATACCATTTCAGTTCATCAAATATGCTCTACACATGATTGTATCTTATATTCTAACTATTATGAACACTTCCATTGTTACTAAAAGGTTTCCTGACTCATGGAAAAATCACATGTAATACCTCTGCATAAAAAGGAGGACAGAGAAGATGTGACAAACTATCGTCCCAATTCCCTGCTACCCATTTTCTCTAGAATATTAGAGAAAATGGTTGCGTGGCAACTTATGTCATATTTAGAGTCAAATAGACTATTAGCTATTATACAGAATGGTTTCAGACCGAAACTCTCAACGGAAACTGCACAGCTCAAAGTTGCGAATAGTATCTATAATAATATAGATATGAAAAAAATATCTCTGCTTGTATTATTAGACTTATCAAAAGCCTTCGACAGTGTAAACCATGAAATTCTTATAAGTAAATGTACTAATCTAAATATTGATCCGAGCTGGTTTAGAGAGTATCTATCTAATCGCAAACAGTCTATCCGTCTTAACAACATATCTCTATACCAAAAACTGTATCATTTGGTGTTCCATAGGGATCAGTACTTGGTCCTATCCTCTTCTCCATATACGTAAATGATCTATCTTATTTTATTTCTGATAAAAAGAAGATAATAAAATGAAATATGCAGATGACACTCAATTACTCCTTAGTGGTGATATTAATAATCTCCAAGAGCTAACCTTAAGAGCAGAAAACACTCTGTCAAAAATTAAAACCTTTTTTCAAGAAATTGGGCTGTTAATTAACGAAATTAAAACATAATGCATGTTTATTGGTTCAAAGTTCCATATAGAACACATTCCAGAAAACACAGCTATTAATTTTTGCGGCAATATCATTACACCTAGCAAAACAGTCAAAAACCTGGGAAGCCACTTTGATAACTACATGTTGTTTGATTCCCATATAGATATAGTATGCAAAAAGGTTACAGGAACATTAATGTACTTATCATGGATAAAGGACAATTTTGAGACTACCACTCAAATAACTGTTGTTGAATCTCTAGCCCTAAGTCATATTAATTACTGCACAACTGTTTAGGGAGCTACCACTAAGACTCAGATAAACAGAATGCAGAAGCTTATTAATTTTGCAGCTCGTGTTGCCCTGGGAGGAAATAGAAAATATGACCACATCACACCAGCTCTCAATAAACTTGGGTGGCTGCGGGCAGAATACAAGGTCGCTTATGCTACTTATGTTTTTGTGTACAAAATTTTGGACCATCATTATCCTAGCTGACTATTTGATTTAAAAACAGTCAGGGATATAAGGGGAACCAACACAAGACAGAGCAGTGAGCTCTTTATTCACAGAACAAACACAGAAGCAAGTTCAAAGATGATCACTATTAAAAGGCCAACACTCTGGAACAATATTCCAGAGCATCTTAAAAATGCATCCTCCTCCGCAGCTTCCAAAGGTAAACTATGTAGTATTCTTTTGAACAAATAGTTGCTGTACACACACATTAACTAAACTTAATGATTTAATGCAATTTTCCTTAACACTAACCTCTCTATATGTAAACTGATATTGCCCTCTCTGTTTTCTAGGTTTAGAACTAATTATTCTCATTGTACGGAAAACAAATATGGTGATGATGCCGATAATAACGATACTGTATCGAGAGTTATTATTACTACTTTATTATTAACATTATTGTCAACATTTTTATTACAGCATTATTATTTTCTATGAAAGCTACATTTAATTTAACTGTACCCTTTTACTTATTACTTCAATAACATGTCTACTTAAAAGTTACTTTTAATTATAGAAGAATAACCATTGTACAAAAATGAAAATAAATGTTTGTTTGTTTGCTCTCTCTCTCTCTCTCTCTCTCTCTCTCTCTCTCTCTCTCTCTCTCTCTCTCCTCTCTCTCTCTCTCTCTCTCTCTCTCTCTCGTATATAGAAGGAGCAAGAAGGACTTTTGGTCTCTATGTAAATAAATGAAGAATGAATAATAGTATATCAATTCTGTCTTGAAACTATAAACAATTTGCACATGAACTTTCTCCTACATCTGATGATATATAATTGCTATTTAACTTTTAGATTTGCTCTCTAGAGCTAAACCTCAAAAAGAAAAAAAATCGCATTAATCAAAGTGTTCATTGTCATTAAGAAACCGGAATTATATCTGAGAGAACATTAAAATGACGAGAAGGAAATAAAATACTGCAAAATATGTATATCTAAATATCTCTTTTTCTAAGAAACAGCTGAATTATTTA
>JAXCGZ010011640.1:0-2500 GCA_037179515.1 Halocaridina rubra | reverse complement strand
CGAAGCCGCGTAACACTCGCCAAGCGGCCTCATCTCACAAATCAGATTCTGGAACTCTCTTCCTTTTTTTGTCTTTCCTAATTCTTATAACCTATCATCCTTTAAAAAGCAGGTCTAATGTCATCTCAGGGCCTAGTCCTCCATATCTCTGGGTCCTCTGTACTTTGACTGATATTTCTGTCTGTCGTTTAACTTTGCTTGACATTATCTCATCTTTGCCTTGTCCTTAACCTTTTTCTTTTCCTTCGTCTTGGTGTTTTCTCGTGCCCGGGCGTTTATTGATTAAAGCAGTTTTTGCCTGTCCCGGTGTCACACTCGTAAAAAAATAATATATATATATATATATATATATATATATATATATATATATATATATATATATATATATATATATATATATATATATATATATATATATATATATATACATATATATATATATATATATATATATATATATAGAGAGAGAGAGAGAGAGAGAGAGAGAGAGAGAGAGAGAGAGAGAGAGAGAGAGAGAGAGAGAGAGAGAGAGAAAGAGAGAGAGAGATAGAGAGAGAGAGATAGAGAGAGAGAGGTTATTTATTTTGGTTTTGTATCTTCTAAAAAAAAAGGACATTAGAAATATAAAGTGAAGTTTGGATTATTGCGTAAAAAATATGTTTCTGTAGATTAGTGTGATGATAATTACAAATCAATTCAGTAATGATAGGAGGACACGGAGTTCTCAACAGCTCATTCGCAATAAATGG
Source organism: Halocaridina rubra (assembly GCA_037179515.1). Lineage (NCBI taxonomy): Eukaryota > Metazoa > Arthropoda > Malacostraca > Decapoda > Atyidae > Halocaridina > Halocaridina rubra. The sequence goes on along the minus strand of JAXCGZ010011640.1, from coordinate 1,751 downwards.
ATGACCGAGTGCATCCAAGCAATGCACCGGAACTGCATGACCGGGTGCATCCATGCAATCATACATGAAAATGAATCGAATAAAAATAATCCCCCCCCCCGTGTCTACTATTAAGAATAATCATTCTGGCAGCAAATCATTGGTTTAGTTCTTAGTTTATATTCAACATATATGAGCCTCACCTATAAAATGCTCAAATAAAGAGAATCCTACAATTTTCCTAGTTGTAGGGATTATCTTAACTTGATCCACTAATAATAAGAATAAAGTTCAGTCGGTTGAGTAATGAGCTCTTAGTTTTAACATCCTGGTTCGATCCCGGGAGGAAGCAAAAAAAAAAAGAGAATATCTTAAAAACTTGAAATATAATATGCCAAAATAACTTTGGGATTCAAGAGTAGTGATTTTAAGGTGGGATTCATACTGGCATGGGTGAAGAATCTTAAATAAAATCTTCACACATTGTCTCTCTCTCTCTCTCTCTCTCTCTCTCTCTCTCTCTCTCTCTCTCTCTCTCTCTCTCTCTCTCTCTCTCTCTCTCTCTCTCTCTCTCTCTCATGAAAATTTGGTTATAAATGATAAGCAGTTAAAGACACAATAATGAAGAAAATTTTATTTGTACCAGAAATAATTGTAAAGAACATTTATCTTCTACTGTAATCTGCATCTTCTCTCTATATGCATGAGTCATTTTCCCCTTACAAAGGGGAGTGGCTGAGTAAGACAAAATGCTCTGACTATTTAGGAAGAGAAAATACAGAGGAGGGGATTCCCAGTCCCCTCGCTCCACCTCCATTTAGTCGACTCCTACGGCACGCAGGGCAACACGGAAGAAGTATTCTAGCCCCCCTCCCTCATCTCAAAAGAAGAAAATTTGACAATGCTCTTTACAGGATATAGTTTCATAGCAATACAAATAAGCACAATGATATGTTTTTCTATACAATTATTTTCAACATGAGAGCTACGGAATGACTTCAAAGGGTCTCTTGGAGTCAGTGATCCTAGGAATATTATTGCATCACCAACTCCAAGCTTTTAAGGGCATACCCACTGATGACAGAGGTTCCCGTACATGAAATGTTTCTTAACCTCTCCTTCTTATTTCCAACTTACTCTGACGAAGGCAGATTGTACGAACCCTCAAGATATGCAATCTGGATTTGCATTGTTGAATGTAATTATCTAATCTTTTACAACGTGGTTCTAATTACAAGACTACATGTGAAAACCTCTCAAAACCATTAAGTCATATAAAGTACTGACTATATAAACTATCAATAAGATTTCTATCACCGTGAGTAAACTTCCGAATACCTTAATGATCACTATCAACACCATAAAACATCATCTTAACTACCCTAGCAGCAGTATCAACAGCCTAACGGATAAGCGATGAAATGATCGGTCCCACATACATCACTAGGAATTATACCTATTCAGTAATAACTGTCATCAAACAATAGTTTTGAAGAAGAAGAAGAAGAAGAAGAAGAAGAAGAAGAAGAAGAAGAAGAAGAAGAAGAAGAAGAAGAAGAAGAAGAAGAAGAAGAAGAAAAGAAGAAGAAGAAGAAGAAGAAGAAGAAGAAGAAGAAGAAGAAGAAGAAGAAGAAGAAGAAGGAGGTGGAGGAGGAGGAGGGAGGTGGAGGAGGAGGTTGAGGAGAAGAGAAGAAGAAGAAAAAGAAGAAGAAGAAAATAGAAAAGAAAAGAAAAAGAAGAAGAAGAAGAAAGAAGAGAAGAAGAAAGAAGAA
>JAXCGZ010011639.1:2500-85452 GCA_037179515.1 Halocaridina rubra | reverse complement strand
ATGTAACACAGTATTGCAACATGTAATATACGAAACCGGTATCGGCGTTTCGGAAAACGAAATAGGGCCGCACCTACGTGAGCTAGTACATATTAAAATTTCCAGTATTTTCATTATTTTATTGATAAAATAAGTATTTCCTAGCCTAAGAAATAATAAAACAGTAAAAAATAGTAAAAAACATAAATTTAAACATGTAACTCACAGTATTGCATCATGTAAAATATTGTACGATAGCGTACACAGTATTGGCGTCTTGGAAAACGAAAATGATCACACCTAAGTGAGATAGTACATGGGATGCTATTGGCTGATGGGTGGGAGACGACAAATCACAGAATTGCTTTTCTGTATGTTCTGTATCATGGGGTCTGGTTGGCTTTTTGACTGAAGCTTCATTCTCCCAGCATCTTCCATTGTCTCGCCTCACCCGTTCAGTCTACTCACGTGTGCGCCATTAGCATTGTGCTTAATACGTTGTGCTTGTGATTTTGTGAAACTTTCGTATTTCAACCTCTGCAATGCCTTCCAAGCGTCCTTCATCTTCTACGGCTTCTGGTCGAAAGCCTAAGCGGCAAAGGAAGATGTTGACCATAACAGTAAAGGTAAAACTGTTAGATATGCTGAAGGAAGGAAGAAGGTTCTCGGATGTCGGCATCAACGAATCTACTGTTCCATCAAAAAAGACCAGGCTAAATATCAGGAAAACAGCGACTACTTCTTTTAGTAAAGCAGCGAAAAATGTCGTAACACCCTGCAATAAGATAATAGTGCGGATTGAATCTGCTTTTGCCCTGTGGATTGCTGATTGCAGGAAGAAAAACATTAGCTTAGGCACCAATATCAAACAAACAAAGGCGAAGAAGCTGTACGAGACATTCGCTGCAAACGAACCCGACGACAACAGTGGCGACCGTGAGGAGGAGAGAGAAGATATCGACGAGCCACAACCAGGACCCTCCAGCGATTCTCCACCGAGGACACAAACGTTCGTTGCAAGCAAAGGATGGTTCGCAAAAGTTCAAAAACGCTTTGGCCTAAAGAGCGTTTTGGTGCATGGTGAAGCTGCCTCTGCAGATACAGCCCCAGCTGAAGAATATGTAAAGAACGACTTCAAGAATATTATTGAGGAAGGCGAATATGCTCCTGAGGAAGTCTTAACATGTATGAAACTGGGTTATTTTGGAAGAGAATGCCATCTCGCACTTTTTTCTTCAAGGAAGGAGCTAAAGCCCCGGGATTTAAAGCGCACAAAGACCGTGTTACCCTTGTCAAGTGCGGGAATGCTGAGGGCTTCATGTTAAAGCCCAGGCTTATCTACAAGTCAAAGAACAAAAACAAGAATTTGCTGCCAGTATATTGGATGCATAACCCTAAGGCCTGGATCACAAAAAGCCTCACATCGGACTGGTTTCACCAATGCTTTATCCCTCAGGTCAAAGTTTATCTTGCGGAGAAGGGCCTTGAATTTAAAGTCCTTCTTTTGATGGATAATGCTGGTGGCCAAACAACTGATCCCCAATATGACGGTGTTCAAGTAGAGTTCCTGCCACCGAATACGACATAACTGTTTCAGCCTATGGATCAAGGTGTTATTCGTGCGTTCAAGGCCCTCTACACACGAAATGCCCTGGCGAACCTGGTTGACTCCATGGAGGCGGACAAAGAATTCACACTGAAGACGTACTGGCGCAACTACATGATTGCTACATGCCTCCAAAATATTCAGAATGCAATCAAAGAGGTGAAGCCAGCCACAATCAATGCTAGCTGAAAGAAATTGTGGCCCGAAGACATCTACGACTACAAGGAATTTCCTTTTGACGATCATAACTCGGCAGTTGCGAAAGCTGTGAAGTTGGCTGCATTTCTAGGAGGCGAAGGCATTAAAGATATGATTCACGAAGACGTGAATAAACTGATCGACTGCCACTCGCAGCCTTTGACTGAGGAAGACTTGAAGGAAATGACAAGATCAGCGAGCGAAGAAGAGGAAGAAGAATAACCAGAGGAAATGCACGAAGAAGTCGAAGAACCTGGCCCTACACTTGAACGTCTGGCAGACATGTATAAACATGTGAAAGAACTCCAACATCTGTCGCAAGAGCATGACGATAATATGGTTCATTCAGTGACCTTCTGCAATATTATCGACGATGCCATGACTCCTTACAAGACCATCTTCGCACAAAAGAAGAAACAGCGACAGTAACTCCCCATTACCATGTTCTTCTCTTGCAAAAACCAGCCGTAAAGCTGTCATTGGCTGTGGAGTATTTGGCTATGGGGTATGTACACATCATCATCACCTCATTCACGGTAAGCTTACCTATTAAGTTCATATAAATTTACACTTGCACGCTGTTATTAATAAAGTAAAGGGTGGTTTGTTATCAGTGCAGGGAGAGTTTATACAGTAAAGGTAAAAATAAATGTAAAATACTTATGTATATATTGTGCTCCAGCTTTGTGGATTTTCACCTATCGAGGCCGGTCCCGGAACAAAACCCCCTCGATAAACGAGGGAGCACTGTATCGCAAGTTTGTTTGCGGTTTGTTCTTAATGTTCATCCACGTACTGTACTTAGCATTTTTTCTATTCTCTCCATAATATCTGATCGCATTAAGTGGAGGAGTATGCGGGAGAACGAACTTCTATCTGTAATTGATTTGCCGCCTCCATATCAGCTGATGCACCCTCACACGCTATTTCAATGACAATATTATATGGCAAGTTTGTTTGATGTTTGTTCTTAATGCTTTTTTTCCATTCTCTTCATAATATCCGATCGCATTAAGCGGTAGAAGAGGAGGAGGATGCGGGAGAAAGAACCTCTATCTCCAAAAGTTTTGCCGTCTCCGTATCAGCCGATGCACCCTCGCACGCTATTTCCCTGACAATATTATATCGCAAGATTGTTTGCTGTTTGTTCTTAATGCTTTTTTTCAATTCTCTTCATAATATCCGATCGCATTAAGCGGTAGAAGAGGAGGAGGATGTGGGAGAACGAACCTCTATCTGTAAACGTTTTGCCGCCTCCGTATCAGCTGATGCACCCTCGGACGTTATTTCCCTGACGATATTATATTGCACGTTTGTTTGCTGTTTGTTCTTAATGCTTTCTTTCCATTCACTTCATAATATCCGATCGCATAAAGCGGTAGAAGAGGAGGAGCATGGTGGAAAAGTGCCTCAAAGGCAGTCGATTATTTTCTAAAATGAAAATTTTTTTTCGAATTTTTTTGCATAGGCGTTATTCGTGTATTTCGTATTTTATTACTATCATCTTTTAGGGGCATTATTCCAATTTCGCAGATTATAAACACGCGTAAAAAGCGAACTAGCTGTATGCCTATTATCAATGTTTCTTATGGTAAATGATTGGTTACATTACGTGAATTTTACATAATACGTCATTTCTGAGAACATATCCTCACGTTGTTCCAAGAGCTGAGTATATATATATATATATATATATATATATATATATATATATATATATATATATATATATATATATATATATATATATATATATACACACCTAGTTCTTGGAATAACGCGAAGATAGGTTCTCAGAAGTGCCACGTAATGTAATAATCGCATAATGTAGCAAGTCATTTTCCATAAGAAACAATGATAATGGGCATAGATACGTTTCACAACCGTACATACACACACTATACCAAAGAAAAAGATAAGTAAAACATATTTTATAAGTATATAACAAAGCAGAAAGACCTATAGTTATTTATATTAACATGCAAATAGTGTACAGTATAAAAGATATACAGATTTACTGTACAGTAAACAAATAAATGCTCTTTATTATGCGGTGGACAACAGGCATACACTGGGACGTGCATAGTGGCGGTGAGCATGAGGATGCAGGAGAACAAACCTGTATCTGCAAACGTTTTTGCTCGAGCACGCTTTTTCCCTGACAATATTATATGGCAAGTTTGTTTGCTGCTTGTTCTTAATGCTTTTTTTCCATTCTCTCCATAATATCTGATCACATCCAGCGGTACAAGAGGAGGTGTATGCGGGAGTACGAATCTCTATCTGCAAACGTTTTTCCCGGCTCCGTATCAGCTGACGCACGCTATTTCCCTGACAATATCATATCGCAAGTTTGTTTGCTGTTTGATCTAAATGCTTGTTTTCCATTCTCTCCATAATATCCGATCGCATTAAGCCGTGGAAGAGGAGGAGGATGCGGCAGAATGAATCTCTATTTGCAAACGTTTTATGCCTCCCTATCAGCTGATACACTTTCGCACGCTATTTCACTGACGATATTATATCGCAAGTTTGTTTGCTGTTTGTTCTTAATGCTCTTTTTCCATTCTCTCCATAATATCCGATTGTATTAAGCGGTAGAAGAGGAGGAGGATGCGGGAGAACATATCTCTATCTGCAAATGTTTTGCCGCGTCCATGTTAGCTGATGCACTCTCGAATACTATTTACCTGACGATATTATATCACAAGTTTGTTTACTGTGTGATCTTAATGCTTTTTTTCCATTCTCTTCATAATATCCAATCGCATTAAGCAGAAGAAGAAGATTAGGATGCGGGAGAACGGACCTCTATCTGCAAACGTTTTGCCGCCTCCGTATCAGCTGATGCTCTCTCGCACGCTTTTTTCCTGACGATATACAAACCTCAACACAAACACAGACTCAAGAGAAAGTTCAATTTGCGATCTCTACAGCATAATTTCAAGCTGTAGTCTGCATACAAGCTGTAATATCATATATCATATGTATATGTTTACTCACTTTCACTACATTAATAAGTTAGATAGAGCCAATTTAAGTTATATATATATATAGAGTATGCAGGAATAGATTACTTTACATTTGATATGGTTAGTTTACACTAGTTTTGGTTAAATTATGATAGCTTAGGCAAAGCTTTGCTAATAAGAGTAACTTGTTTTATATGGATTAGTTGATGAATACAGACACTCCCCAACTTATGAACAAGTTAGGTTCCAGAAGTCTGTTTGCAAAGTAGAATTGTTCATAAGTTGTGTTTAGGTAAAAAAAAAAAAAAAAAAGTACTGTGCAGTACATACATATGCAGTACTGTACAGTACTTGGGCTAAAGGTACTTAGTTACTACATAAAACAAAGTATACAGTATATAAGAATTTTAATACAGTAATAATAATGTAATAATGTAGTAATGTACAGTAATACATAATTAATACTTGTGTAGATAATGGGTAGGGTTCTGTTCATATCTATGAATGTTCGTAACTCGGTTGTTCATAAGTAGGGGATTTCTGTATATCATTTTATGCTGTGATCGGGATCATTTTTACTTAGCAATATTAAAGCTGTATTTATAATATTTACTGATCGAGTAAAGATAAAACCTCCCAGTACATTAAACAATCCAGTAAATTGTTATGTTAGGTTACCATAAGTTAGGCTGAGCATTAACCGAACCTAATCTTATCTAACTTAACCTTACCTAAGCTAATCTAATCTAACAATTGTTTAATGTACAGGGAGCCGTTATATTTACTTGATCCATATTTTGCTTCTGGACCAATATGTTTCCTTGGTGTATTATACAGTAATTTGATGTATTCTGTCTTTCAATATATTTGGAAATCCTTATTTTGGCATTTCCTCACTATTGCCTAAGATAGGTATATTGCAATGTTGCACTGGGTATGTGTCACGTTTAGTCCTCATTCAAATAGGGGTTGCCAAACACATGTTGGAGGTGAGGCATTAAGGCTGGATTCCCTCGAAACTGTTTTAGTTGCTAAATGACTTGCGCACTCTAACACTGAGATACTACAGCACCAGTATATTGAAAGGTAGCAAACAAACAAAAGAACTTCAGTCATAAATGTTTTAGAATAAAGCACTAAAAATACATATTGGTCTTCTTGGGCTGTATATTTGGTTACTTGCAAAAACTTACTGTTTTTTGTTACTAGTAATGGTGGGGCACATACATAAAGCAATCTTGTAAAGAAGAGTAATCTCGGCTCTAGGGTTAGTCTATGCAAATTTACAAGGTAAATCTAAACTAACCTTAGATAACAATTAAATAAGTTATTTAACTTTAAAGGGGTTCTGGGTGCTACTTATATTGACTGCAATACAATACAATGCAAATCTTTACATTATTCAGTTGTATTTCAGAAACAGTTAATTGGTGTGGAATTGGGTTGAAATTATTGGTTAAATAAGTCTTCACACTTAATAATGATGATTAAATAAGTGATAATTAGCAGCAATGATTAATTCTACAGCTTATATTGCAGAATTTACTTGGAGGCTGCTTATAAACCAATACCAACAAATTAATTTTGTTTAAAAGAAAAATATACTTAAATACTGCTTTTCATAACGAAAGAGTCAAAAGACTAATTATTTTCCCATATTTAGACATCAATATTCGATAAAAAAACTACTTAACACAATTCAACTCCATCCTTACGACCAACCAACTACAGTACAGTACTTCCGAAATACTTCCGGCTCTTCGTATGTGCCCGATGATGGTGGCTTAATACATTCTGATGTTTAACCCACAGCTGAGTTCATCAACGTAGCTTCAGTAAGGTAATATGGAAAATAACATGGAGTAGAGTGCAACAGGCTCTTAGGACAATAGCCCTTAACTCTTAATGCAAAAACCGACAATTTCTCCATGATAATATTTTTGTAACATATCGTATAAGTAAGAAATAACAAATGTTAAGAATTTCAATGTGAATAATTCATTATTTCATGCTTTTTTCAGGTTCAGTTAGCTTAGCGGCATTATCTCTGGGCAGCAAGCGATCTAAGAGGCACTTGTCCCCAGACATATATCTTTCCTTTAAAGAGTATTAATTTAAGGGTTAAGGAGAAGTGTAGTATACTAGAGGATGCTGTTCAAGCCCACTTAAAGTCATGCTAGCAAATGAAGTAGGGACTAATTGGGGTCAATAGTCTCTTCACTTTTGTAAACTCTTAAATATAATGACTTTAACAGAAGTGAAAGAAATTGGCAAACAGCTGCTTTGCTGGTATAATATTAATAATAATAATAGTAATAATAATAAAGTTTACTTTCACATATTGAATTTGGAAAACTTGTGAAATTAATTATAAATAGGGTAAGTTTAATTCAGCTAAGAAATAAGGTGACATTTAATATTATTGTTTTTTGGTGTTGCTTAAGATATTTTCCAATATTCAGTATTTCCATTTCACTCGCTGGTAGTGTGAAAATAAACATTTACCAATAATAGCAAGAATGTTTACTTTCACACCCTGCTAGCGGAACAAAGAAAACCCTCATAAAATATACTTAAATTTGGTTTCGGAGTTTAGAAATGAGATGACAATTAGTTGTCTGATCACTTTTCAAATATTTTATATTTTAATTTCACTGGTTTTGAGGTTGTGAGTGAGGGCCAATATACCGAAATGGTTTTCACTTATATCACAAAAGTAACCGAAATGACGCATTTATATTTTTACAACACAATTAATGTAACCCAGGAAGCACATCAAAGGCTCAATTAAAAATAAAAATAATTGTTACCACCTCTACATTAAAAAAAAATATATATATATATATATATATATATCCGATCTGGGCAGTGCAGAGGAGATCCACCCTACATCTTGTTCCTGTAAATACAATCCTACTGTACTTTCAATTAACAAAATGAAATATTTCATGTAATATGTGATTATTTGCCATGGCCGGGTTTCAATTTTATATATATGTAAGTGGCTGTATTGACCGAACACAGGTATTACCATCTGGCGTAAATTTCACTGAAAAATGGCGTAGGAACCTGTTTTTTTTTTTTTTATGCTACTTCGAAGGAATTTTGGTGGTGTCATCAAAATTTGACTTGATGTCATCACTAAACATTTTCAAATGTCAATTATCGCATTATGTCTGCTCCTGTGTTTATCTTAGAGCTTCTGCTCGAAAAGTTACATCTTTTGAATGTTTTTTTTTTTTTTTTTTTATCCTTTTGTAATATTAGGTAAGTGTGGCTGTGAATGTACCTCCAGAAAGATTATATATATATATATATATATATATATATATATATATATATATATATATATATATATATATATATATATATATATATATATATATATATGTTCCAGTTTTACGTCACGAACTCCCTTTTCAACCAAGGGCTAGGACGGTTGCCTTCTTGGGAAGGACTTGTTTTGGCAGATGTAATCGTTACTCTGAGTGCATGCCCTTGCTAACCTCAGACCGTGACGGGGCGCGAACCCTCATATATATATATATATATATATATATATATATATATATATATATATATATATATATATATATATATATATATATATATATATATATATATATATATATATATATATATATATATATATATATATATATATATATATATATATATATATTAATTTTTTTTTATCTGCCTCCTGGGATTCAACAGATAAAAACCATAGACACCAAGTCACTTCTTAATGTTTTAATAACTAGGCACAACCTGTGCACTGATGACATATCCCCTCATGTGCTTGAAAAATGCGCAAACACAATATCAGTGGCACTAAGTATCATATTTAAGGAGTCACTGGAGTCGGGGGAGATTCCAAGATGCTGGAAGCAAGCAAATGTGATACCTATCTTCAAAAAGGGAAGGAGGGATACGGCTCTGAACTATAGACCAGTTTCCTTGACCAGCATAGTTTGCAAAGTTATGGAGAAACTACTAAGGAAACATATCTCTCTTCACTTGGAATCCTTCAACTTTTTGTCAGTGAGGCAACATGGCTTCAGAGAAGGTAGATCAACAGTAACAAACTTATTAGAATTTTATGATGAGGTAAGCCAAATCTTACAGGAAAGAGAGGGCTGGGCAGATTGCATATTCCTAGACTTCCAGAAAGCGTTTGACACTGTTCCACATGGGAGACTTATTAGGAAGCTGCAATCAATGGCTAGAATAGGTGGAAATGTTTTGGAATGGATAAAAACTAACTTCGAAGGAAGGGAACAGAGGGTTAGAGTAAGACATTCAGTGTCTGAATGGAGAAGAGTTAGTAGTGGAGTTCCACAGGGTTCAGTTTTACGGCCACTTTTGTTCCTTGTATATGTAAATGACCTACCAGAGTCTGTAAATTCATTCATGAATATGTTTTCAGATGATGCAAAGATTGTGAAGAAAGTAAAAAACGAGAACAATGGTAGAGAACTTCAGGAGGATCTAAATAATCTGCATGAGTGGTCAGAAAAGTGGCTAATGAAATTCAATACTTCAAAATGTAAGGTAATGAGAATGGGTACAAGTGCAAGAAGGCCCAAGCTTGACTACTCGGTGGCTGGAGTACAACTTCAAGAGACAGAAAATGAGAAAGATCTAGGAGTAAACATACTGGCAGATTTGTCTCCAGAAATACATATAAATGGCATAGTAAGGGCAGCATATGCATTCTTATCAAATGTAAGGGTAGCCTTCAGGCACATGGACAAGGAAGTGCTCAGAAATATTTATGTAACCTATGTGAGGCCAAAACTCGAATATGCAGCCCCCTTTTGGAATCCGCACTTGAAAGAGCACATAGCTAAGCTTGAAAAAGTTCAAAGACATGCCACGAAACTGGTGCCAGAAATACGCAATCTCAGTTATGATGAGAGGCTAAGGGAATTAGACTTACCATCACTCGAAGCTAGAAGAGTGAGGGGGGATATGGTGACAGTCTTTAAATTCCTTCATGGTTATGATAGAGTGGATAGGGATCGATATTTTGATATGGCTGGCTCTAGAACTAGAGGTGATAGTTTGAAGCTCCGTAAGAAAACTTCTTTGCAGGATGTAAGGAAATACTTTTTCAGGGTAAGAGTAGTTGATAATTGGAATTCGCTAAGCGAGGAGGTAGTTAATGCTATCTCAATCCATAGTTTTAAGGACAGGTATGATAAGTATGACTAAGCATAAAATGGAACCGATCAGGCGACGGGAAGCTACGAGCTTTGGGCTCTTTCCCGTAAACACAATTAGGTAATCACCCGGTGGTACAAGGCCACCACCGGTCTGCAGTGAATCACCCTGCCTAAGAACCTTTAACGAAGCACAGCGGTCAATGTGTACCGTCTGAGACTCGGGTACAAGTGTACCTTGCGAATAGTGGATAATATCATCAAGGAATGCACCTTCTGCCAGGTAGCCTCACCACATCCACTGCTCCACTACATCCTCGAATGCGATGCCTTTTCAGAAATTCGATGGAAAACTGGTGCCCCCACAACATCCAGCGAAGATCCAAATGCCCTTCATGTTGCTAGCTCCATAATCAGACTAGCAGCAAACAACTACATGTACAGTCTACTGAATATCATCAGACAAATCCCTCCACCCAGATAACTATGTAATAACTCTCATTCACCACCAAAACAGGAGTTCATGTGATTGAGAACCAATTTCTTAACTTACCCAGAGCCACTAAAAAGAATATTTGTTTAATGTAAACTAATAACCCTCAGCTGAACACTTATGTTTTCTACTATCTTTACAGTTTAGTACAACCTCACCTGTGGGCCAAAATTGGGAAAGTCCGGTCGCCCTCAAGAGCGAATACCACCATCAATCAGCGAATTTTATCCCACCTGCGGGCCAAACTAGGAAAGTACGGTCGCCCTCAAGAGTGAACACCACCATCAATCAGCGAATTTTACCCCACCTGCGGGCCAAAAAGGGAAGGTCCGCTCACCCCCAAGGGAGAATATCAGCAAAAAAAAAAAAAAAAATGGGCATCGGCATCTGATTCTCCTTCTATTATTTGTGGCCTTTATATACTTTGTATGATGATGTTAGTGCTTATATTCATCACTCACTGAAGATGTTGTATATTTCTTGTACAGATTTGTTGCTACATAAGGTCCTCCAGTCAATAATTGCCATAAGCTCATTAATTTTTATGTAATCTCCTTTTGGATAGTTCCTCTTCGTGTCTGCAGTGCCTCTACTCTCAGGCAGAACATCTTCGACGTTATACTCCATTAACAACACACAGTGGTCACTCTTTCCAATTTGTGGTTCATACTCAATATTTTCAATATCCAGGGGTGGGGATGAGCCATCGCTACTTGATCTAGTATTCACAGATAATGTGTTGGATATTGATAAAATTGAGTATGAACCACCAATTGGATAGAGTGACCACTGTGTATTGTTGATGGAGTATATCATCAAAGATGTTCTGCCTGAATGTAGAGGCACTGAGGACTCGAGGAGGAATTATCTGAAAGGAGAGTACATCACATTTAATGAGCTTTCTGCAGCTATAGACTGGAGAACCTTATTTATCAACAAATCTGTACAAGAAATGTACAACATCTTTTTTCGAGGAATATGGAAAGATAGTAGATTACTGCATACCGATCACCAAAGTATGAGTTATTCATGCCAAAGAGAAAAATAGTTCAATAATTATTGTAAGAGAGCTAAGGAGTGGAGAGACAAATGTTGGAAAAAATATAGGAGGAGAAAAAAATATAAATCCCTGGAAGACTTACAAAAGAGCAAGAAATGACTACCTAAGTAAAAGAAGAGAGACAGAGAGAGACTATGAAAGGGATATCACCTGGAAGGCTAAAACAATCCTAAACTTTTCCACATCTTTATCAGAGGAAAGCTGAAGGTAAAAGAACAGGTTTTAAAGCTAAAGTAAGCTGATGGAAGTATCACTGAGACGGATGAAGATATCTGCGAAGAATTGAACAAGGAGTTTTAGTCAGTATTTACTGTAGAAAATGCCCCACCCCCTCAAATTGAAGAGATAGGAGCTCATTTGCCGGTATTAGAGAACATCATCTTTTCAGCCGCAGAGGTAACCAAAGCACTGATGGAGTTAAATGCCCATATAGCTACAGATTCTGATGATATATTTCCTTATGTACTTAAGAAATGCGCTAAGTCAATATCAGAGGCACTAAGTGATTACCTAATTGTGATTACCTAATTGTGTTTACGGGAAAGAGCCCAAAGTATTATATTTGAAAAGTCGCTGGAGTCAGGGGGGATTCCAAGATGCTGAAAATAAGCGAACGTGGTTCCTGTGACAGTGTTTCACTCAAAGTCACTGTTATGTATCTAAGCAGTTATGTATTTTGTCAAATATATAATCCATTTAAAATTACTGCTTTCTACTAACAAATGAATAACATTCTTAAGTACAAAGCATATGACTTGAAAGAAACCTATGTAGGATGTAATTCCTTTACATTTGATTCTGTATGAAGTACTTATGGTTTTGATCCCTCTAAGTAGATTCTCATTTGTTCTTGTAACACCATTAGTCGTAAGCTTTTATGTAACATATTATTAGTCTCCCTTCTACTCAATAAACCCTGTTGAGGAGGGAGTGTTTTATATACCTCCTATTAATCCCAAGTCATCTGTGACGAGGATGGGATATGTATTATAATAGTGACATTCATATATTAAGTAGCCTACACTCGGCAACATAAAAAATAACTATAAGATTATTATCATTCTTGCAGGGAAGGAATTACATTTTTGGATGACGAGATGAACGAACTCAGAAGAACAATAACCGATAACCAGTTCCTGGCAGATATCTTTCGCTCAAGAGGACATTGCACCTCAGGCAGCCAGGAAGACTCATACGTCAGCCAGCGGAAACCTTCTGCGGCAGACGGAAAGAAAATATTCATCGATACAATTCTTTTATGAATGTGTATAAGCTAAGTCATTTATAGTTACATGCATGTATATTATGTAGTGAAGGTCATACAGTACCTGAGCAAAGTTATTTGCCTGGATTGAGATAAAGATAATTATATAATAAGATAAGGATAGCTAAAGGAAAGTAATTAGACATAGCCTATAGTAAATAAAGGCACAAAAATGACTTCTCAAATACCAGCACCACCTCATTTTTCTATTGAATGTGACCCTAGAACAGTGGTACATAGGTGGATGAAATATATTGATTCATTCAAGATCCATTTGGATTGCTTGGCCACGAAAACTGACGAGCAGAAGGTTAGCATCTTACTGCACATCGCAGGCCCAGAAGTTCAGGATATATTTAAAACACTGACCACTGAGGATAATACATATAATAAAGCCGTAGAAGAATTTGGGGACTATTTCAACCCCAGTGAAAACATCAGGTACGAACGTAGCCTATTCATGGCACTTGAGCCTCGAGAAAATGAGAGTATTGCTATGTTTGTCACAAGATTAAAGAAGCAAAGTCAATTTTGCAAATACGATACCCATAATTCTTAAGAAGACTTAATAGTCGAGTTAGTCATTTGTAAATGCAAATCCAGTGAGCTTAGAGAAAAGCTATTACAAGTTAAAGACTTGAAACTCCAAAAGTTGTGGGAAATTGCAAGAGCTTACGAACAGTCACGAGCTCAAAATAAAAGGATTGAGGAAAGCTATCAAAACCTCAGTCTGGAAGTGTAAATAAAGTAATACAGTACAAACAACCGAATAAATCAGGCTCCAGTAACCATAAATCACAAAAATACAGGAAACTTTGAGAAAAGGCATAAGAACAATACTCCCAATTACTGGCAAGGGAATAAAGCACAGACACCTAATAGTAACAAATCTAAAGAATGTTACAGGTGTGGTAATAATAATCATCATCCATATGATAGATATAAGTGTCCTGGTTATAACAATGTGTGCCAGTTTTGTGGATATTATGGGCATTTTTCCAGGAAAAGTCTTAAGAAACAAACAAAACAAGCTGAAAAGAAAAACATTCATTGTATAAAAGAAAGAGAACAAGAAAACTTAGAGCAAGAAAACTTCGCTTTCCAACTAAATTCCACTTACACAAATTGTTAGCCCCATTCTGATTATCAGTAAAATTAGTCTCCACACAATTGGTTTTATGTGCCTTCTGTTCCATAATACATAGGATCTATTTCCACTTTGGGAAATTAATTCACAGGGTTTATGATTCCATTTATTATTAATGGGGTTTCTTGTAAGAGTTTTGGCTTGTGGTCTGATTATCGATAAGGTTCTAGCTCCATGATGATTATCATAACTCTTAACACTCGGCAGTTTCATTTTGGCATCATTTTCTATGACTCTGTTTAGATTTGGCCAATTAGGAAGTAATTTTGACCTTATCTCTGGGACTTTTGTTCTGATCTGTCAACTCATCAACAGCTGGGCTGGAGAATATCCTGTTGTTTCCAGTGGGGTTGACCTATATGACATCACACTAAGGAATATGTCATCCTGCTTCAGGATCCGCATTGCAGTCTGAACAGCCCTGTCAGCGCATCCGTTTTGTTGAGGGAAGTGGGGATCAGACATGATGTGTTCAAATCCATATTGGGTTGAAATGTTTTTGAAGGATGTAGATTGAAATTGGGGCCCCCCATCGGAGGTAATGGTTTCAGCAATACCATACTTTGCGAACAAATTCTTCACTTTATTAATGACATGAGGAGAATCTAATTCTTGCAGATGTATTATTTCAATCCACCTACTAAATTAATCTCAACTATCAAGAAGTTGTCATCCTCATGGTGACAGAGATGCATGCCAACTTTCATCCATGGTCTTTCAGGTAATACTGTTGGTGGTAGCGGTTCAGCCCTTAACTAGCGGCTATTTCTTTGGTAAATGCCGCACCCATCAGCCCAGTTCCTCAGATCAGCACTAAGTTCAGGCTAGCAACATTTATCATACCTCCTCCGATTCTTTTTGCAAATCTTACTGATGAGTATAGGCCTGTTGCTGTTAAGTCAAGAATATACGGTGAACCCAAAATAAGATCCATCTCATCAGAAATTGAGAGGCTTCTCTCAGAAGGAGTCAGTGAACCCAGCAATTTGCCTTGGAGAGCTCAAGTTTTAGTCACAACTTGTGAACACAAAAGAAAGATATGGTTGTAGACTAGTTGCAAACTATCAACCAATTTATGCTCTTGGATATTTACCCTCTTCCAAAAACTGATGAACTAGTGAATAAAGTGGCTCAATATCGATTCTTCAGCACAAATGACCTAAAGTCTGTCTATCATCAAAGTCCAATACGTAACGAGGACAAGCCATGCACAGCTTTTGAAGCTTGTAATCAGCTGTACCAATTTACCCGGATCCCATATGGGGAAACCAAGGGTGTTGCTTGTTTCCAAAGGATAATGGACCATTTATTGCTGACAGTGATCTTGCAGATACTGCTGTGTATCTTTACAATATTACTGTCTGTGGGAAAACTAAAGAGGAGCACAATACTAACCTAGGAAACTTCATGGAGGCTGCTAAATTGACAAATTTGACCTTTAATCTTGATAAATAATTTTTTTCAATTTCGTCCGTAGATTTCTTGGGTTATACTGTCTCTGTTGGGAAGATTAAACCTGATTCAGAATGTCTTCGGCCATTATGGGACTTGTCCATTTCACATGATATTGCTTATTACATCGAGCTCTTGGTATGTTCTCATACTACTCACAGTGGATAGCAAACTACTCAGAGAAAGTTGTTCCTCTGATTCAGGCTAAAAGGTTCCCACTCTCTGAAAGTGCTAAGGAGGTATTTAAACGATTAAAAACTGATATAGAGAACTCGGTAGTCCTATCCATTGATGAAACTATCCCATTTGTAATTGAGACGTATGCATTTGAGCATACTGTTTCAACCACTCTGAATCAGTCAGGAAGACCCGTGGCCTTCTTTTCTAGGACTCTTAGCCCTAGCCAAAGGAAACATTCTGCTATAGAAAAGGAGGCATGTGTAATAATAGAAGCACTTCACAAATGGCATCACTATCTGACTGGGCATCATTTCACTCTTAGTACCAATCAGAAATCAGTGGCTTTATGTTGGACTCAAAGCAATCTGGCGAATTAAAAAAAATGACAAAATACTGAGGTGGAGAATTGAGCTTGCCTGTTACAATTTTGACATTCAATATCGGCCTGGGAAGGATGATATCCCTGCTGATGCATTATCTAGGGTGTATTGCTCTGCTGTGGGTATCGATACATTACTGAATTTACACAATTCACTCTGTCACCCTGGTATAACACAAATGGTGTATTTCGTTAGGGTGCGAAACCTTCCTTTTTCTGTGGAGGAGGTAAAAAGGGTAACTTCCTCATGTTCAGTTTATGCTCAGTGTAAGCCATGGTTCTATCAAGCTGAATCATCTCATTTGATCAAAGCAACAGTTTCATTTGAAAGACATAATATTGATTTTAAAGGACCACTGCCATCCTCATCAAAGAATCAGTATCTGCTGACTGTTATTGACAAATTTTCCCGGTTCCCATTTGCATTTACATGCCCTGATATAAGCTCATGGACTGTTATCAGATGTCTTATTCAGTTGTTTGCAATATTTGGTATGCCTGCGTACATCCATTCTGATTGAGGAGTTTTGTTTATATCTGCAGACGTCTGCCATTTTCTCAACAGCCGAGGGATTCCTACTAGTCGCATTACTGCATATAATCCCCAGGGCAATGGGCAGTGTGAGCGATACTATGGAGTGATCTGGAAATCTATTGCTCTTGCACTAAAATCAAAACGTCTACCTGTTTGTCATTGGGAGTTTGTTTTAGAGGATGCCCTACATTCAATCCATACTCTACTTTCAATGGCTACAAATGCAACTCCACATGAGTGCCTGTTTGCTTTTCAATGCCGGTCAACCAGCGGATACTCTCTCCAAACATGGCTCTCTTCCCCAGGACCTGTTCTAGTAAAATGCCAGGTCAGAGAATCCAAGTATGACCCTATTGTTGAAGAGGCAGAACTCATAGAAGCAATCCTCGGTCTGCCTACATACATTTCTCTAATGGTAGGGAAACTACTGTATCAACTCGACACCTGGCTCCAGCAGATGATGTTAAGAATATTACTCAGAAGACTTATAAGTCTCAACACCTGGCTCCAGCAAATGATATTCAGAATGTTACTCACATGACTGATAATATTCATTCTCGTGCTGCTGAAACTGTAAATATTGCGAACAGACAAGTATACAACAGTAATGAAACGAATCAACCAAGTGATGCCAGTCGTCCTGATTCTTTGGGCATCCCAATAATTCAGGGAACTCAGCGTCCTTCACTCTCACCTGAAAACGAGATGCCGTTACCTTTGCGTAGATCTGAGCGCCAATGTTGACCTCCAAATCGCTTAGATTTGTAAATTACAGTATTTGAATGTTTTTATAGTATACTTTCTAGTATTATAATATGCTTATTGCTATAAGCCATTATATGTTGTACAATTTGATATAGTGATTTTCTTGTCAGTAGGGGTGAATATTATAATATTCTCTTAATGTAGTGTTTAATTTTTTTTTTATCATTGCATACCTTCTAATTGTGGTTATAACTTCTAATTCTCTTACCATTATTTATTTAATTTGCAGATGCTTGTAGTTGTATTTATGTAGAATAAAGCCTTAAATACTAGTATGGCTTATTACAGGAACCATTACCATTCCCGCAACTTTCAGGTCGCCTGCAGGGCATACCAACTTACGATCTGAATCCATCAATGCTAATTTTAACTTCCTGTTTATTAAATACTCCCCAGTCACTTTGTTAAACATGGTAGCATCAACTCCAGTATCAACTTTAAAGTTAAACAACTGAGACTCAATCACAATAGAAACCTTCATTGTTTCGCTACCTGGTCTACTAAGTGTATTGACTTCCCCTAGAAATGCTCTAACTCCAGCATCATCTTTACATTCATAACCTTCTGTTATCTGTATAGATTCATCATGTGAAATGTCTGTGTTTTGCATTTCAGTGATCTGGCCGCAGACACTCGCAAAATGGTTATTCTTCTTGCACTTATTTCAAGTTTTCCCATAAGCAGGGCATTTCCTTGGCTGATGACTTCTTCCACAATACTTGCATTTATTCTCAGCCTTCAAATTTCCATCACCCAGAAATGTTTTCTTCCCCTGTTGCACAGCAGCAATTTCTTTGGTTGCTGTGTTCTGTTCTTTTTCCAATTTTCTCCCATTATGATCATCATTGTAAGTCCTGGTATACTCAACAACGTCACCTAAGAATAGGTTCCTATCTCTGTTATGGTACTACCATTCAGTCTATTTGTCAAGATCATCATTTAAAATACCTGATGCAAACTAATCCCTGATGTTCTCCTTTTTATTAACAAAACTACAGTGCTTTGCAGCAACAAATAATGCTCTCAGGTAAGCCTCAGTATGTTGTTGTGTCAGTCTATAAAATTGTCTCCTCAGCCTCAAAACATTCTTGCATGGCAAAAAATATGATGCAAATTTGTCTACTACTGTACTGTACTCTAGAATCTGTGCGGCAGATATATTAAATGTTTTAAGCACATTTTTTCTCTCTGGCCCCATGTAATACTTCAAACTTGCTACCTGAATTTTTCCAGGCTATTTATCTAATTCTGTTAAAAGGCAAAAATTCCCAAACTGAGAGATGAATTGTTCCCAGTTGGGCTCTAGAAAATTCAAAGGCGGCAGCGGTCGGTACAGAGCCTTAATGTAGGGTTATTCCTAACAACATGGCCTACTGTAGGTTAAAATTCATTTTTTTTTCTTGTTGATGTTCTCCCTTGAGGGTGAGCGGACCTCCCCTATTTGGCCCGCATGTGGGGTAAGATTTGTTGATTGAAGGTGGTATTTGATCTTGAGGATGAGTGGACTTTCCTGTTTTGGCAGGAGGTGGGATAAAATTCGCTTATTGTTGGTGGTATTTGCTCTTGAGGGCGACTGGACTTTCCTATTTTGGCCTGCAGGTGAGGTTGTGCAGAACTATAAATATAGTAGAAAACATAAGAGTTCAGCTGAGGATTATTAGTTTACATCAAACAATTATTCTTTTTAATGAATTCCTGCTTTGGTGGTGAAAGAGAGTTATTACATAGTTATCTTGGTGGAGGGTACTGACTGATGATATTCAGTAGACTGTTCATGTAGTTGTTTGGATAACAGTTAACCAATGAGAAAAGAAATAAGATTATAACTATTTAATCCTTTGGACCATACAGCTTAGGCTGCCTATCCTAAACCACACAAAAGCAAAAAGGTAAATCATCCATCATCTGTGCCACCCTACTTATAATTGCCTACCATCCTCATACTCTTGGCTTGAAAATATTACGGTGGCCTAACTGAATAACCATTATCCTCGCCTAATAACGGTGCAGTCAAAACCTATATCTGCACAAACTAGCAACTAAGTATCATACCAGAGTCTTTACCTCAGCGAACGAAAGAAATTTTCCTGAAATAGCTGCAAATGTAATTAGCAACGAAATTATGCTCTGCTAACATAAAATCCGCATTCCCAATAAACAAAAGAAAAATATAAAGTAAAAAAAGGGGATCAGGAACCACAAGCTTCATAATAAAGAATCTGAAACAAAGAATCTAACTTAAACTCATTCTGCACACATATCTTCAGATAAGTAATAAACTTGAAAGCGCTAAGGATCTAAAAATTTCTTTCAATTTCCTTCCGTAGCCAATTACATATTCAGAATATTCACGTGTTTTCCTTGAAATAGAAATATATATATATATATATATATATATATATATATATATATATATATATATATATATATATATATATATATATATATATATATATATATACACACTTGCATCTATGCATTTAGGAAATTTCAGCATATAACTATTCTTATATAAAAAAAAATTCTTTCTTTCGTCCTTCAGAGATATTTTCTTTTGCTACTTCAGACTATAACCTACAGAGCCATCTTTATTCAAGCATTGTTCCCAATCATATCTGACAAAGCTATTCAATAATTTATATACCAAAACCATATGCTCTCTATTTTCTTCTATCTACATTTGGTGTTAAGTTGTAACTCCTCTTCTTATTTACCAAATCGTGCTAATGGGGAAAAGCTCTTTGCTCCTAACTATGCTTCTCTTAGTTGGTTTCATATTTTACTCGCTTACACGTATCTATCTTTAAAATATGAATTCAATTAGCATTTACTGCTTTCTCACCTAGCGAATTCACTTATCAACTCTTCTTACACTGAAAAAGTACTTCCTTACATGCTGCAAAAGAGTTTTCTTCTGAAGGTTCACACTTTTACCTCTAGTTCTAGAGCTACCTCTTTAATTTACATTTGGGTGATTGTATTCTAATTTTTATGGCCTTTCCTCATATCTAAGATTACCTATTAAGTGTTTAAATTTCTCAAATTTATTTATATGCTACTGATATCCCAAACAGGGGCCTTCTCTGCACTCTTGCCCCTTCTTGTTATCAAACACTTTGAGGTATTGAATCTCATTAGCCACTAGTCTGACCCTTCATGCAGACTATTCAGTTCTTCCTGAAGTTCTCTACTACAGTTTACGTCTTTTAATCTCTTCACAATATTTGAATTATTTTCACTCCGTGGCAAATTGGCAGTATCCGCGTCTTTGAAGCATCAGGTCGAGGGTTTGCGGCCTGCCAGAGTCTTAGGTTAGTAATGGTATGCACTCAGGGTAATGATCACACCTGCCAAAATCAAAGTCCTCAAGTAGGCACCATCCTAAACCTTAGAAGAAAAAGGAGTCCGTGACATACAACGGATCACATCAAATATATGAAAGTACATTTACAGAGTCTGGCAGAACATCACTTATATAAGGAACAGAAGTGGCTCTAAAACTGATCCATGTGGAACCCGACTGCCAACATTTCCCCTGTGAGACATTGCATGTCATGCTCTGGTTTTCTGCTCACAATCTTTTAAATAATATTGTAGCTACTCCAAGACATTTCCAATTTTCCTGTCATGACTTATAGCTTCGTAATGAGTTTTCTATGTGGGGTTGTACTAAATGCCTTCTAAAAATCTAAGAATATGCAATCTGTCCAGCTCTTTCTTGAAATATTAGTATTACCTCATCATTAAATTCTGGTAAGTTATCGTGGACATGCCTTCTCGAAAGCCATGTTGTCTAATTCACAAAAAAAAAAAAAAAAAAAAAAAATCTAATATGCTCTCACTCTGGAATTCTAATATTCAGGTTTTTCTTTTCCCCTTCAAGATTTTTAACTTCTTATTTTATGTACTGTCTAATCTCCTATTGCATCCTGTTTCTCCTTTCTAAGTTATTTATATGCTCTCTGAGAATTAGCCTCCCCCTTTTATTCTTCAACTGTTCTCACCTTTCTCTTGCTATAATTTGCAATTTGTAATGCATAGTTTTTTCTTTCTCTAGGATGTCTTTAAATTTGTCTCGCAAATTTTCAGAGAATTCCCCTGTTCTTGGAAAGAGCTTTATACATGTAACTTCTTGTATCCTTTTAGCTTTTTTTTAAATTTACTAACACTTCATATGCATCCTTAAAGCTATGAATTCATTGCCTGTTACAGTTTCCTTGATCAACAAATTCCAGTCATCAACTATCCTTACATTAAAGTAAAATACAGAAGCTTTCTTATAATTTCAGACTAATGATCTCTTAGTCTAAAACCACCATTATCAAAGTATTGCTCGCTATCAGCTCTTGACTCCCTACATGTGAGACTCTTACTAGAGATTTGTGTTCTATGTGCAAATTCACTAACCTTTGATCATCATTGCAGCCTTTGTTCCACCTGCTCTGAGGCTGGACATTTTATGTCCATTATAACTATCAGTACTTACATTAGAAAGAGTAACACTTAATGTAGCTCTTATGTCCATTACTTTGCGCCACAAAAATAGTCTTAACATAATCCTTCTTCAGCTTCTTTTTCTTCCACTACAGCTTTTTCCACTTATGCAGGGTCGCTATTTCTGGAAAGCCGTCTCCAGCGATTAATATTTTCGACGCCATCCTCTGTAATATCTTTTTGTTCCATATCAGCTGTTGCACACTCCATCACCTTCTCTTTGGTCTCCCCCTCCTGCTCATACCTGGTACCTCCATATACAACACTCTCCTCCCAACATATTCCTGATCCCTCATCATGACATGTCTGAACCAGTGAAGCCTCCGGCATTCTTACTATATCTCCAGAATGTTTCCTTGTATTTTTGGTACAGTGTGTCAAATACAGTCCGATTCATCTTTGAATCCCTCTTTTATATTCCAAATTTCTAATACATGCCTTCAGTGTTGATGAAAGCCAGGATCATTCTTATATACCCTGTGCCATTTTCCTCCATCATTCTGCCTATACTGAGCTGTCTCTATATTCTCCCTCAGTTGTGCAATGATTAATTCATTGTAATCTACCTATACCTTGTCATTTTTTTCTTCATCAATATATTCTTTTACATACGTCTCCATTTTATTTCTTTAATCAGAGAAGCATGACAAAATTAATTATTTAATTTATTTCATGATGGAGACAGTTACTATTCATTTACCAAAATTTAGTTGAAGTTTCCACACTTGTAGACTTAAACCTGCATAGCCTGCATAGTTTTTATATTGATTTTTTTGTTGTTTTATTCATTCGTAACTTATAGCTGCTACTGATGAATGTAATTATTTGAGCACCGCTGTCTCTCTTCAAATTATACACTTTATGCAATAAAGCAATATTATATAATAGTGCAAATACTCTGATCTAGTAAATGTGCTTTTAATAAATACAACCTTATTTTAAATAAGTCTAAATCATCTTATCCCATGTTGTAGCACATTTAGCATTTTACGATGTTTCTTGGAGCTTAAAGTACATTCAATATGTATTAGCAGTATTATTTACAGAACTGTAAAGCTAGTTGTATAAAGTCTAGACATAAAATAACTGGGCTTTAAAATATAGCATTTTCCATGCATTTTCCAGCAATTGTATAATTAAATAAGACTCTTATCCATGTAACTGTAAGTAAACTTTGTAACAAAGTTGTTACTTTCATTATTCCCTAAATTACCTGGCTGAACATTCCCAAGCCCCTAAGGAAGGCTACTGTTGATGGTGGGCATACACACAGAGCATTCAGGGAGTGTTATTTTGTTTTGTTGATGTATGTAGTTGTGCGCAGTGCTCCTCAATAATATGTATGATTGTATCAGATGATGTGTTACCTCTTGGACAGACATCATTGACAGAGTTGGCCAGCCTGCTCTAATAGCTTAGGTTGGGCTCACTTTGCAGCCTGGCCAGGTGGACTCTTTCTTTACAGGGAAGGGAGGATTCGAAAGGATTGAATGTTGGAAGGGATTGTTCATGAAGCGGTATAAAACAAAGAGTAACTTGGTAGTGAAAATATATACAGAAGTTGATTTGGGGTGGGCCAGGGGGAAGAGGTGACAGTATTTGTGAGTGATATCGTGTGTTCAGCTTGTCTTAATTTCCTTTGTTTGTGCATGTGCTTTGCCTTGTAACGTAGTAGGTGAGCTTAGTTTGTGGAGGCTGCATTGAGTATTTCTGTGCCTTTCATTGCAAGATGGTCTTTAACTTTGAAGATTTTTTTAGGTGCTCTGTAGATTGTAACCGTGCAGCTTGAGATTATTTTTTAGAGCTTTGTTTTGTATAGTCAGTAGGGTGATGCGGTGCATTTTAGTTAGATTATAAGCCGAAGTTGGGCTTGCATATTCCATCATAGAACACATACATGGAGTTCTCGAATTATGTCAGAATTCTGTTCCTGAAATGTAATGTAACCCGAATTTCAGTGAAAGTTGGAACACACCTAATTAAGCACGTATGCTAATGCAGTAGTAAAGTTTCTCCCTTTTCCATGCATTTCACTATTTCTAATTTAATTTCTTTGAAGCACTACCATCAGATGAATCTGTTTTATACTTGAGAGACAATACATGCCAAAAATTATAAAATAAAGAAGCAAAATAATTTATGGGAGATGTGTTATAACCACGAAACATTGTAGCACGAGGACTCAACTGTCTCCTAAAAGCCATGAAAGTTATTCACAAACTGGTGACACAGTTTCTTCCATACCTCTTTCAAGCTCATCTGGTTAATTTCCAAGAAACTGCAATGTATTTGACAGCTTGAAGAATATTGTAAGACTCCCAAAACTCCTTGAGAGTCAAGTTCATAACATTGATTTACAAGAGTATGAACAGATTGATAATAAGTTATTTATTGGAAAACTTGAAAACTGGAACTTGGAATTTAAAACAGGAGAAGAGGTAAGTTAAGGATGTGACTAGAGATACTTCGCAGAGGCAGCAACAACAGCAAAGTAGCTCTGGGTCATGAAATATTAATGTGACTGATCTTCCTGCCACGGCATATTTTGCAGAGGCTGCAACAACAGCAAAGTAGTTCTGGGTCATGGAATATGAATGTGACTGATGTGTCTCAAGCGGTAGCATCCACGACTCTGAGGCGTCAGGTCGAGGGTTCGTGCCCCGTCACGGTCTGAGGTAGCAAGGGCATGCACTCAGTGTAAGGATTACATGTGCCAAATTAAGTCCTTCGCAAGAAATCAATCGTCCTAGTCCTTGGTAGAAAAGGGAGTCCGTGACGTAAAACCGGAACTGATGTTCCTGCCACGGCATACTTCGCAGAGGCAGCAACAACAGCAAAGTAGTTCTGGGTCATGGAATATTAATGTGACTGATGTTCCTGCCACGGCACCCAATTTACCTAATATAATTTGAGTGGAGGACACTGATGAAGCCAACTTTTTTACTGATGCCCTAACCATGCTATCACAAACCTTGATGGAAATTCTCGTAAAAGAAGATGGCCAATTCCAAGAAACCCACTGTTCAGTACTAAGAGCTATACTGAGTTGCGAGTTCTCTCGTTTACAAGGTATTGTGAATGCCGACGGCAACACTTACCGCTAGCAGTCTGTTTTAGACTTTGGTATATATTTGATGCATAACGAGGCAAATGTAGATATATTGTTGAAATCGTATGGGTATGAACATTCCCCTCTGGTGGAGAGGGTGGTTTCTGAAGCCTCTCATTATATGCAGCAGCAGAGAAGAATATGGATTATGAACTGGAACTGGGTGACTTGTCTTCCTCAGTTTAATGCCGCATGACGACATATTCTTCTGCCACGCTCAACAAACTGTTCCAAGGTCAAAGTTATTATTCACGACAATGTACATGTTTTGGTAATTTTCTAAATAAATTTAAACTCGGTCCTTAACTTAACCAAATAGAAAAACAAATAAATAAATAATAATATTAGCTTGATATATATGCACACCAAAATGCCTCATGACGGAGTATTCTTCCAACAAGCTCAAAAAAACAGTTCAGCGTGCAAAGTTCGTATTTACAACGTAAATGATTGATTGATAATTTATTTGTTTTTTCTCCAGATGCTGTATGGGCATGTGACCTTAGAATAGTATGTCTCGGTGTCAGTTTGTTTTTGATGTTTGTAAGATATTACTTAAAGGACATTGATGTATCATATGTTATACCAAGTGTGATTATATAATTGAGCTTATGGGCCTTATGTTCGCAACACCTCATCTCCTGGTCGTTTCCATTTTTATACTCCGTGATACCTATCATATTTGTCTTTAAAACTATGAATGCAGTTAAGATTAACTACTTCCTCGCTTGCAAAAAATAAGTACCTCCTTACATCCTGCAGAGAAAATTTCTTAAGAAGCTTGAAACTACGACATCTAGTTCTAGAGCCAACCATGTCAAAATATCAGTCTCTATTCATTCTGTCAAAACCATGAAGGAATCTAAAAACCGTCACCATATCCCCGTCAGCCTTCTAGCTTCAACTGATAGTAAGTGTAAGTCCCTTAGCCTCTCCTCATAATTGAGATTAAATTTTTATGGCACCACTTTTGTAACTTGTCTTTGAGCTCTTTCCAGCTTATATATATGCTTTTTCAAATGCGGATTCCAAGAGGGTGCTGCATATTCATGCTTGACCTCACATAAGTTACATAAATATATCTAAAAAAAATTTTGTCCATATGCCTGACAGTTACCCTTACATTTGCTAAGATAGCATTTGCAGCCCTCACTATGCCATTTACTGTATATGCATATCAGGAGAAAAATCTTCCAATATGTCTACTTCCAGATCACTCTTATTCTTGGTCTCTTAAAGTTCTTCTCATGTTATTGAGTATCCAAGCTTGGGCCTTCTCGTGCTTGTACCCACTCTCATTGCCTTACATTTTGTAGTACTGAATTCCAATAACCACTTTTCTGATCAATCATGCAGACTATTTAGGTCTTCCTAAAATTCTCTACCATTGTTCTTGTCTCTTCCTTTCTTCACAATCTATGGATCATATGTAAACGTATTAGAAAATTAATTCACTGTCTCTTGAAGGTCATTTACATATACAAGGAGCAAAAATGGCCCTAAAATTGAACCCTGTGAAACCACACTACTAAATTTTCTTCAGTCAAATATTAAATGTCATGCTCTAAGCCTTTATTCCCTTCCTTCTAAATAAGTTTTTATCAATTCCAAGACATTTCCACCTTTTCTAGCCATTACTTGCAGCTTCTTAACAAGTCTCCCACATGGAACTGTATCTAATACCTTCTGAAAATCTAAGAATATGCACTCTACCCGTCCTCTCTATCTTGTAAGATCTGGCTTACCTCATCATAAAATTCTAATAAGTTTGATACAGTAGATATGCCTTTTTGAAGCCATTTTGTCTCATTGAAAAAAAGTTGAAGGATTCCGACTTAAGAGAGACGTGTTTTCTTAGTAGTTTCTCCATAACTATGCAAACTTTGCTGGTCAAGGAAACAGGCCTTTAGTTAGAACTGTATCTCTCCTTCCCGTTTTGAAAATCGGGACCATGTTTGCTTGTTTCTAGCATCTTGGAGTCTCCCCAGATTACAGTGACTTCTCAAATATAATGGATCGTTCCATCGATATTGGTTTAGCACATTTCTTAAGTTCGTAAGGAGTTTATGTCATCAAGATCCGCAACTTTATGGACATCTGACTCCATCAGCACTTTGCATACCTCTGTAACTGATTGGATGATGTTCTTAAATACTAATCCATGATCTCTTTTCTCTGCAATCTGAGGGGATGGAGTATTTTCTACAGTAAATACTTAGTGAAACTCCTTGTTAAATACTTTGCAACTCTTTTCATCTGTCTCAATGATACTTCCAGCTGCCTGTTTCAACTCTTAAAATTGTTCTTTGACCTTCAGTTTTTCTCTTATAAAGCTGTGGAAAAGTTTAAAAATTTTTTCTCTCTCATAATTGCTCTTTGCCTCTCTTCTTTACCTAGGTGATTATTTCTTGCTCGTTTGTAAGTTTGCAAGGCATATATACTATTTCTCCTCAAATACCTTTTCCAGCATTTGACTCTCCACTCTTTAGCTCTCTTACACTCATTATTGTACCATTTCTCTCTGGCATGAATAAATCCTATTTTGGAGGAATGAATGCAACAATTTACTATCTTCCCATATTCCTCACAAAGGATTTCGTACATCTCTTGTACAGATTTACTGTTAAATAAGGTCCTCCAGTCAAGACCTGCAAAAAATCATAAATTTTGTTGTAAAATCTTTCAAATAGTTCCTTCTTGTGTCCTTCTTAGTTCCCCTACTCTCTGGCAGAACTTCTTTGATTATATACTCCATCAATAACACTCAATGATCACTTTTCCAATGGGTGGCTCATACTCAGTTTTGCCAGTATCCAACACATTATCTGTGAATATTTGATCGAGCAGTGATGGTTCATCCCCACCCAAGGCCCTCATTGTTCCCGTACATCTTAGTGTAGGAATTCCCTTGTCCACAATATATGAATCTTGCCCCAAAAGAATCCTGGAGAGGCAGATTAGTCCAATCTCTCTCTCTATGATTAAAATCTCATATAATCAAAATACTACACTTTCTCTCCCGTGCGATGATACCAACTGAGTTTATAACTTCAATAGTACCTATATGACTTTCCTCATAAACCTCTAGACTTTTTTGATTCCTTGGTGATTTATATACAGCAGCTAATATAATGTTGGCTGAAATGGCATTTATGTGAGCTCACTTTCTACATCAAAGTTTATGTTTTCAACCTGAAACATTTTAACTTATAAGCAATGCTATACCCCCAGCAGTCCTCTCAGATCTTTCAACTCTTAATATTTTGAAACCTTTAGGAAAATTGTGACTGTTTATGTCCTCACTTAACTTAGTATCTGTAACTACTACTATGTCTGTCGTACTGTTGTGCATCCTATCCTGTGAATCTACTGCTTTAACGGCTACCCCATCATCATTTGCGCACAGGAATCTTAATGAGGCTGCATGCCCTGATTTTCTAGTATTATCCTCTTTATCACCCCTATGGCTGGTAGAACCCTGAAACAAAGAGTTTTCTTATGTTCTTAATTTCTTTCATCCTTTAACCTTGCAACTTCTTGCAACAAACTTTTGAACCATTCCATATCCTCCTTTGTTTTATATGGTTTAATGAGTACTGTTTTGCATTCTTGAAGGCGTTTTAGGTTTTTTGCCTTCATCGATAATTCTCTACATGTGTCCTGTCTCTCAAAGGATACATTGATTATTATTCCTTTTCCATCTCTAGAATTTTTACCAATTCGGTGAATGTTTACAATATTCTCTGGACCATGTTTTACTCCAAGCTTCCATATCAGGTCTAAAACTCGATCTTTATTATGTTCGTCTCCCAGGCCATATTGACTCCTGGCATTCACTTATGCCTGAAATTATCACTGACAATGTTCTACTGTCCAGTTTTTGAGGAGAGTTAGTCTGGATTTGGCTGCAGCCAACTATTATTATTATTATTATTATTATTATTATTATTATTATTATTATTATTATTATTATTGTTGTTGTTGTTGTTGTTGTTGTTGTTGTTGTTGTTGTTGTTGTTGTTGTTGTTATTATTATCATTATTATTATTATTATTATTATTATTATTATTATTATTATTATTATTATTATTATTAGCCAAGCAGCAAACCCAGCTGGAAAAGATCAAGATTATCAACCAAATCGCTCCAGCTGGGGTAGCAATTTGGTGAGGACATGAAAACGATAAGATAGAGAAATATACTGTATAATTTTGTACAACTCAATAATACAGTAGAGGTATTATTCCACTATAACTTTGAAAAATATACCATCTAAGTCTGCTTGATAAAAATATATCCGTAATTAGCATAAGCTTTGAAACTCCATTGACTCAACAAAATGGCTGGGCATTTCATTCAAATTTCCAGTGGGAGCTGGAATAAAACATTTTGAGCACTGACCTGTATTAAATCTAACAAAAGAAAATGCACAGCTTTTGTCACTAGCTGCATTCCTGATAATGTATGTGGGAGGAAATATGCCAGGTAGAGACCAGTGACTCAAGCAGTAGCGTCCGCGACTCTGAAACGTTAGGTCAAGGCTTTGCGCCCTGTCACGGTCTGAGGTTAGCAAGGGCATGCACTCAGGGTAACGATTACATCTGCCAAAATAAGTCCTTCGCAAGAAGGCAACCATCCAAGCCCTTGGTTGAAAAGGGAGTCCGTGACGTACAACCGGAACAGAACATTGTAATAAATTTCATACAGTAAGCATAGCGAGCTAATGGTGCATCTGTGTCATAAGTCATTACCTAAGTCAGGAATAAGAAAATTAATTGGCTGAAAATTTTTATCCAGTAAATTAAGATGTACATATACTGCCAATAACAAAACTAGGGAGCAGTATTCCAGACTAAGATGTATAAAAGACTTAAAACAATTCATCATAATGTTAATAGGCTTTCCCAAGATACTAATGTTTCTTTTTTGTTGAAGAAGATATATAATAACTACGTTGCTCGAAAGTCAACTTGCTATCAAAAGTTACTCCCAGAACATTATATAATGGTAAGGGTTCATTATCTATAAAGAGATAAGCATGTAGAGAATCAAGGCTCCTGAACCTACTTAGTATCATATATTTTTATTAGGCTTTAAGTTCGTGCTCTTCATGTTGAACCAAGCTCTATTTCTAGCAAAATCTACATTCAAAGACTCAGGAAAGGCTAGTCTCATTTTCGGGATGGATCAGTAGCAATTAAGGTAAATCATCAGCATAGGAAACTAGTTTGTTTTCCAAACCTATCCACATATCTTGAGTATACAGGTAGGGCTGGAGGAGGTCTGCAAATGCATTTGAATTTTGATGTGCACTTGTGGGTTTTATGTCATCTGCATAGGAATCTATGTGTACTTGAGGGACTCTATTTGTAAAGCTTCTGATGTATGAAGACTGATCGGCTAATGATACATATGCATACCTTGCAACAAGGTAGTTTCCCAGTGGCATTGTCTTCATGGTAGGTCAACCCTCTAGAGCTCCAAACCTCAAGGGGAGCAGCAATGGATGTCAAACCGCCAGAACCAACCCCTACCCCCTCACGAGGCACAAGAACTTGCGAGAGGCTTTGGTCACCAGGGCAATTACAATTACAAAGTTTTAATACTTTCTGATATGAGCATTAAGTAATCTTAACTGACTTAATGATGGCAATTATTACAAGCTTATAATGGTAGGATCTAAAGATCTTAAGAAGTTTAGGATTTCTGGAGCAATGAGATATATTGAAGACTTCTCTGCATCTCCTCCAAAGTAAGCTCTAACCCTTTTTGCAGCAACGGATGGAAGGTTTTCTTTTTCATCTCTGTGAGAACTAAGATGGCTTTCATTCTCTCTTTGGACTACTAATGTGCTGGGATCCACAATTTCTTCACACATTCTTTTGAATATAGAACACATCCTATTAAGGAGATTTCTGGCATGCCATTCATGAGAATCAGTGACCTCTTCTAACTCACGAAAGAAGGAGTTCTTCAGAGCAAAGCCACCTTTGGAAGAAAGTGAAAATATCTGACTGTCCCAGTACTTATATGCTGCTTTTAATTGATTGGGGACCCAGTTTTCAGTTTTGAATGTTGAGAGTATAAACTTACAGGCCAAGTACACTTCTCGCTTTTCCTCTGGAAGTGTTTTCATCAAAGCAGTCTCTGCTTTACCAAATGAGAACCTAAACTCTCCATTTCCCAAGCTATTTACATAAACTTCATTAAAATCTCTTTCATGTATAGCACACTTGGGTTTCCTGAGATTATTTGGCCAAGGCATTTTAATGGTGGGAACAAGGTCCACATCAACTAAAAGCATTGGGTATTTTTCTCCCTGCCATAGTAAACATAGAGCAACTCCAACCTGAGTTCTCTTTATTCCAGGAAGTATTAATTGCAGCTGATGATTGCTGAGATCAAGTTTCTTCAACGATGCTTCCACAGTGTCATAAAAGCGTTCAAGAAACACTGACCCTTTAATATTTTCTCTTAAGTGTTCTACCAAAGAATAAAGTTTCAAGTACATATTGTGATCATGTAGCTTTGCTTCATCAGGAGTATATTCTAGTAAGTCACATTTCAATCCACCATCAGGATAAGCACTGATGTTATTTAAATACAAATTACAGTCATACTCATCAGGACAATATTGCCGAACATTGTCTTCAGAGCTTCCAACAAACTCTAAATCTCCAGCAAAAAAAATATTTTCAGAGGCAATTCTTAATTTCAAGTCATTTAAAAAATTTCCAACAACAGTCTTAACTTTCTCAGCTTCATCTTTATATTCAACTTTATATTTAGTTACAGTGGCTCGTATTCCTTCCTGTTCCCATATTTTTCTAACTGCATTTAGACGATCACTCAATAACTGTTCATAATTTTGTATTTGTAATTGTCTTGTCTGTGAAATATCTTTATGGTTTAGTGAATAGTACTCTAAATATTTCTTGTGAGCATTCCAAAACTCTAATGCCTTTTTTTCTATATTATTTATCTGCTCAGATTTGCTGTTCTGTGACATGGCACTTGAGGTGTAGGCTTTTTGGGAGTAATTTTGATTGCTATCTTCATGTGTTACTTCACAGGCTGATACTTTTTCCACGTTCTTCATGCGATCAAGAAGATAATCTCCTAATCTCGAATGTCCACACATAAAAGCATAATACACAGGCAAAATTCCATTACAATCTTCAACTAAAGATGAAGCTCCTCGATCCATCAAGTAAGCAACGGCAGAAATGTTATCATGTCGAGCTGCGTGGTGCAAAGGTTTAGTCTGACATACTTCATTAAGAATCATGTTCATATCTACATGAGCTATAGTTATTAATAAATGTAAGAATAGTGGTAAATGGTCCTCACAACTAATTCTAAACGCTTTTTTAATCAATGTTCCCATGTCTGTGAATTTGAATGATTTGCTTTCGAAATTACCATAATTTTTATCGAAAATATCATAAAGGGCGTAAAAATGATCTTCTGTTTCATCCAATTCATATTTTTTTCTGGCATCCATAATGCCTATCTTTCTGTGTACTTTTTCAATGTCCTCTCTTATATTTGAGCTATGAATAAATGTACTTTCTGTTACAACATTATTTTCTAAGTCCAATTTTAATGTGCACATCCAATTATCACTGCCTACTGGCATTTCAGAAAACGTCTTCATGATGAAATCAAAATAAGATTTCCATTTATCCTTGTTGCTGTGTGATATATGGGCAAGATGCAATACCATGAATAATATGATGATTCGCTGGAGATCTTTCTTATCGCTCTTTTCTTTCGACTTTTCCATTAATCTATCTAAATGACGGTAATCCTCACAAAACATCACCTGTTAGAGAGAGAGAAAAAAAATATGAAGTCATATAAATACATAAGCTATATATGAACTGGTTCATGTGATTACCTAATTATGCTTACAGGAAAGAGCCCTATACTCGTAACTTCCCGTCTCCTAGTGGGTTCCATTTTTTTATTCATTGATACTTATCATATTCGTCCTTCAGACTAAGAATAAAGTTAGCATTAACTACTTTCTCGCTTAGCGAATTCCAATCATCAACTATTCTTACACTAAAAAAGTACTTCCTTACATCCTGCAAAGAAGTTTTCTTACGAAGTTTCAAGCTACGTCCGCTAGTTCTAGTGCAAGCCATATAAAGACATCGATCCCTATTCACTCTGTCAAAACCATGAGAGCATTTAAAAACCATCATCATCATATCCCCTTTAAGTCTTTTAGCTTCAAGTGATGATAAGTCTAAATACCTCAGCCCCTCCTCATAACTGAGATTGCTTATTTCTGGCACCATTTTCGTGGCATGGCTTTGAACTATTTCCAGTTTTATTAAACGTTTTTTCAAGTGCGGATTCCAAAAGGGGGCTGCATTTTCAAGCTTTGGCCACACATAAAATACATTATTATTTCAGAACATTTCCTTATCCATATGTCTTAAAGTTACCCTTACATTTGCTGAAAAAGCATATGCAGTCTTTACTATGCCATTTATATGCATTTCTGGAGACAAATCTGTCAATGTCTTTACTCTGCACCTGCCCAATCGAGAATCCAAACATAGGCCTTCTCGCACTTGTACCCATTCTCATTACCTTACAATTTAAAGTACAGTAATCCCTCTCTATATCGCAATTCACCTTCTGCGAATTCAGTGGATCACGGATTTTTTTGGCAAGCATATGTACTTTATATCTCAGATTTTCTGGGTATATTCTATATTTGAGCACTAGGATGTAAACGTTTTGCCGCCTCCGTATCAGCTGATGCATCCTAACACGCTATTTCCCTGATGATATTATATCGCAAGTTGTTTGCTGTTTGTTCTTAATGCTTTTTTCAATTCTCTTCATAATATTTGATCGCATTAAGCAGTAGAAGAGGAGGAAGATGCGGGAGAACGAACCTCTAACCAAAACGTTTTGCCGCTTCTATATTAGATGATGCTTATCACTATTCAGGCACAATATCTTACTTATAAAATATTTATTTACTCACCCTATATGGGGTTTATTTAATTTTCAAGATTATAGTACACCTTGTGTGCTTTTCCCGTATCAGCTGATACACCCTTGCACGCTATTTCCCTGACGATATTATATCGCAAGTTTGTTTGCTGTTAATTCTTAATGCTTTTTTTCAGTTCTCTTCATAATATTCAATCACATTAAGTGGTAGAAGAGGAAGAGGATGCGGGAGAAAGAACCTCTGACCAAAACGTTTTGTCGCTTCCGTATCAGCTGATGCTTATCACTATTCCGGCACAATATCTTACTCATAAAATATTTATTTACTCATCCTATATGGGGTTTATCTAATTTTCAAGATGATAGTATTATTAATATTCCTTGGTTCTAAACACGAAATCTTAACGTAAACAAAGTCAGCTGAGACAATAAGAGAACTATACAATTCGTTACAAAGAAGACGTATATCGTACTGTATATGGAAAACTTAAATGAAATATATATATTCCCTACACACTATTTCCCAGACGATATTATATCGAAAGTTTGTTTGCTGTTTGTTCTTAATGCTCTTTTTCAATTCTCTTCATAATATCACATTTATATAAATTTACGCTTGCACGCTGTTATTAATAAAGTAATGGGTGAGTCGTTAACAGTGCAGGGAGGGTTTATAGAGTAAAGGTACAAATAAATGTGAAATACTTGTAATAAATATTGTGCTCCTACTTCGCGGATTCTCACCTTTCGTGGCTGGTCCCGGAACCGAACTCCCACGATAAGCGAGGGAGCACTGTATTGAAGTTCATGTAGCCTAATTAGGTCTTCCTGAAGTTCTCTACCATTGTTCCTCTCTCTTACTTTCTCCACAATCTTTGCATCATTTGCAAACACATTCAAGAATGAATTTACAGACTCTGTTAGGTCATTTACGTATACGAGGAACAGAAGTGGCCCTAAACCTGAACCCTGTGGAACCCCACTACTAACCCTTCACCATTGAAAGTCTGATTATCTTACTCTAACCCTATGTTCCATTCCCTCTAAGTAAGTTTTTATCCATTCCAAGACATTTCTACCTATTCTTGTCATTATTTTCTGCTTCTTAATAAGTCTCCCACATGGGACTGTATGAAATGCCTTCTGAATATCTAAGAAAATGCAATTTGCACAAGGAGCGGATGAGCATGTGGCCAATATGGCATACAAGCGAGAACTGATCGACAGTTTTTCTTCCTCTTATCATTTTAATGACATGTGACGACATATTCTTTAGCCACACTCAACACTCTGTTCTTCATAAAAATCGTATATATGACTATGTATATGGTAAGTTTGTGAATAAATTCAATCCTATTCCTTTAAATAACCGAATACATATCCAAATAAGTAAATAAAACCATTAACTTGATATATACGTATACAACAATGCACCATGAGACGTTTATTATGCCACGCTCAACAAATTGCTCCGCATGAAGATCGTATTTATGACTATATATTTTGTAATTTTGTAAATATAATCAATTCAATGCCTTCAGATAACCACATACACAAATATATAAATAAATAAAACCATTAACTTGATATATACATACACAGCAGTGCAGCTTGACGTGTATTCGTTTGCCACATTCACACACTGTTCAGCAAGCTAAGTTTGTATATACCACACAAACCAAATAGGTTAAAAAAATTATTTATTAATAATTTATGGGAGTTGCATTGTCACGACAAAATACAGTCACCTCACGATTTACATGAATTTAAACTAAACAAATTTGCCACACTCAACAAACTGCTCTGCATGAAGATTGTATTTATGACTGTATATTTTGTAATTTTGTAAATATATTCAATATAATTACTTCAAATAACCACATACATAAACAAAAATATAAATAAAACCATTGACTTGATATATCTATGCACAACAGTGCAGCTTGATATGTATTCGTCTGCCACATTCACACACTGTTCAGGGCGGTAAGTTTTTATATATCACACAAACCAAATAGGTTAAAAAATTTATTAATTAATAATTTATGGGAGTTGCGTTGTAGCAACAAAATACAGTCACCTCGTAATTTACGTGAATTTAAACTAAACTAATTTGGAATAATGCGTCTTGAAAATAATAGTAAAAAACTCGAATTCCACAAATAATGCACGTGAAAAAAAAAATGGTTGTTTAGGAACTAAGCGACCGCCCTAGAGGCAGTTTCCTGCCTTGTTGCCATGTACTTCAGTCTCTCTTCACCCAGAATACTGTGTGGATATATCGCTTGTTCTAACAGTTGTTATGGTAAGCTTTGTGCTTCCTGTGGTTCTTTGCATATTTTTATTCATCTATCATGGCCAGTAAACGCCCAGGAAAAGACTGTGGAAGTGCTCTACTCCCAAAAGAGCAAGAAAGACAATAATAGAGTGCGTTAACTTGTTTACTGTACAGCATTTCTTTGTAAATGATCAGTAGGTTTGCTATGGCACCAGCCGCCCGTTGAAAGACTACAACCGAGGGTATTAGGATGCAACTAGGACTGGTCCAGAAAGTTCCGGCTTGAGTCTTCCTTCAGGACGGTTCTTTTCTCATGCCTACATCTACACTGAATATTCTGGCGTATTCATTACACATCTCTTGCTATTCCATTACATTTGACAAGTCACAACATTCCCCACATCTGTCTCTTTTTCTTTCTTTTTCCTCACATTTGTTATTATTTATGGAAGGTCCACAGCTAATGGCGCCCAGTACTCGGCATAGAGGGGTGCGAGGAATCTCCCGGAATCATGTTGACT
Source organism: Halocaridina rubra (assembly GCA_037179515.1). Lineage (NCBI taxonomy): Eukaryota > Metazoa > Arthropoda > Malacostraca > Decapoda > Atyidae > Halocaridina > Halocaridina rubra. Next base: position 48,879 of record JAXCGZ010011639.1, on the reverse strand, counting down.
CCACTATTGGTTTGAGGGCAAACACGCCTGGTGGTAGTGATGGTTTTGCCCTTAACCTTGCACCTCCCGATAGATCTGATTCTTTCACTCTTCACTATTCTAACATTCGTGGGCTGAACTCTAATCTTTTGTCTGTAGAACAGCACTTGGGTACTTTCCTCCCTAACTTCCTCCTCCTATCTGAAACCCAGCTGCCTATACATGCTTCCACTGAGCCATTTCAAATCTCTCACTATAATCTGTATACTCGTTTTCGTTCCAAAGGTGGGGTCTGTGCATACTGCAACACTAACACTCCTACTGTGAGGCTCATGACCCTAGAATCTCCTGACTTTGGTGTTCTCTGGCTAAAAGTCTCTCTTTCCACTACCACTATCTTCCTTTGCTTCTGCTACTGTTCTCCAAACTCCACCGAGTTTATGTCTTTCTTTGAATATCTGTTCTCGTGCCATTAGTCCTTGCTATCTTCTCACCCACTTGCCGAAGTTCTTTACATTGGAGACTTCATTGTACACCACAGTCAGTGGCTTCATTCTTCTCACACTAATGTGGGAGGAAGCGAGGCCGTGGCTTTCTCTATTACTCATGATCTGGAGCAAATTATCAAACATCCTACTCATGTTCCTGATCGTCACGAACATGCTGCAAACACTCTTGACCTACTTTTTACTTCAAACCCTTCAAACTACTCTTATTCCATGCTTTCCCCTCTTGGTAAATTTGACCACTCTGCGATCTCAGTCTCTCCCACTTTCGCTCCCTCTCCACCAAGCCCTCCTACTTAGTGCCGCCTTTGGCACTTTGAGCGTACCCAACATGGAAATTTGTGTAACTTTCTCTTTGACTTCCCATGGGATGACTACTGCTTTTGGTCCCGCAACCCTGATCAGGTAGCTTTAAAAGTTGCCGAATTCATGACCGCAGATATGGAGGCGTACATCCCCTCTTCTACAAAAACTTTCTCTCCCCCTAAACCTTGATTTTGACTGTGCCTGCTCCATGGCTATCCAGGCTAGAAATCGGGCAACACCGATCTTACCAAGCCTCTCCTTCCGATTTAACTCGCTCTGCTTTTATTGTAGCTAGGAATCGCTGTACTGCTCAGATTTGAAGGTCTAAGGCTTCCTTTATAAGAAGGAAAGCTGATGACCTTAACTCCACTCCCACTGACAAATGCTTCTGGTCCTTAGCCAAAAACCTCTCCAAAAACTTCTGTAACTCAAGCTTTCCCCCTCTCATTCATTCTGATGGTTCTATAGCTTGTTCTCCCACTGATAAAGCCAGTCTCTTTGGCTCTCATTTTTCTGCCAATTCTTCTTTAAACGATTCCAGCACACCTGTTCATCAATCTTTACCCCTCTCTAACCCTATGCCCTTCCATATCCTTTTTTCATGCAAAGCTCATAAGGTTCTTCGCTCGCTAAAGACGAACAAGGCATCTGGTCCCGATGGTATCCCTGCAAAGTTCCTTAAGGAGTTTGCAGATGAGCTGGCTCCCGTGTTTTGCCGTCTTCTTCACCTCATTCTAAAAACCAGTATCTATCCTTCATCTTGGAAGCATGCTCTAGTTCAATCTGTTCCTAAGAAGGGTGACTGCTCTATTCCTTCTAACTACCGACCTATTGCCCTAACCTCCTCTATTGCTAAAGTTTTCGAAACTTTGTTCAATGCTCACTTCTTGAAACGCCTTGAATCTAACTCACTTATCTCCGACTACCAGTACGGCTTCCACAAGGCAAGATCCACTGGTGATCTCCTGTCCTATCTTACTCAGGTATGGTCATCTTCTCTGAGGAACTATGGGGAATCCTTTGTCGTCGCCCTTGATATCTCTAAAGCTTTTGACAGAGTCTAGCAAAAGGCTCTGTTGGCCAAACTCCCTGCCTATGGCTTTACCCCTTCTTTCTGTTCTCTGATTTCCAGTTTTCTTACTGAAAGCTTTATATCTGTAGTTGTTGATGGCACGACATCTAGCCCTTTCTCTATTACCAGTGGTGTTCCACAGGGCTCTGTTCTTTCACCTACTCTGTTCCTTGTCTTTATCAATGATTGTCTACAATCCCCATCTTCCTCTCTTCTTCATGCCTTTGCTGATGATTCTACCCTTCACCCTTCCTCTGCCTTTTCTTCAAAACCTTCATCTGTTACTCGTAATCAGCCTCGTATCACTCTTTCTTCTACTCTTAACTTTGATTTGCAGAGAGTATCCGAGTGGGGCACTCAAAATTTAGTTAAATTCAATGCCTCCAAGACAGTTTCTGGCTATCTCTTTATCTTCTTCTCCTCCTGATAACCCAATTTCTTCGAAACTAATGAAATTTACCCTCTTAACTCTATCAATATATTAGGAATCCATATCGCCTCTAACTTGTCTTAGAGGAATCACATTATCCAAATTTCTAAATCTTCATCCAAAAAATTGGGATTTTTGTTTCATTTTCGTAATTACTTTTCCTCTTTGCAGTTACTTAAAATTTACAAAAGTCTTGTCCGTCCCTGTTTAGAATACTGCTCACACATATGGGGTGCTTCTTCTTATACTTATCTTCTTGATAGGGTTGAATGTAAGGCAGTCAGACTCATTAATGATCCTTCTCTTACATCTAATCTGGATTCTCTCTCTCTTCACCATAAGGTATCTTCTCTTTCGCTCTTCTATCGCTACTACTTCAATCGCTGTTCTGATGAGTTGGCGAGTTGCATCCTCCCCCACTGCCGAGGCACCGTAACACTCGCCAAGAGGCCTCATCTTACAGGTACTGTGTGGAGAGTTGTTGCTTGTGGATTGGTCGATGCAGCGACTGCTTATTCCCATCTACCTCCAGACTCTGGAACTCTTTTCCTCCTTCTGTCTTTCCTAATTCTTATGACCTCTCATCCTTCAAAAAGCAGACCTATCATCATGTCAGAGCCTAGTCCTCCATATCTCTGGGTCCTCTGTACTTTGACTGTTTTTTTCTGTCTCTCGTTTTCCTTTGTGTGACATTACCTCATCTCTGCCTTGTCCTTAACCTTTTTCTTTTCCTTCATCTTGGCATTTTCTCGTGCCCGGGCCTTTATTGATGAGGGCAGTTCTGCCTGTCCTGGTGTCACACTCATAAAAAAAATAAAAATCTTTAATACTGTACACTATAGGTATTTTAATATACATAAGTACAGGTATTTTAGTTTTGTTATGCACTTGTAAAATATGTTTTACTTATCTTATATCTTTGGCATAGTGTGCTTATGTATGGTTGAGGAATGTATCTATGCCTATTACCATTATTCCTTATGGAATTGACCATTTAAATTACGCAAATTTTATATTACGCGAGCCTTTTGAGAATCTATCCTCGCATTATTTCGAGAGGAGAGTGTATCACAAGTCGAGGACAGGGTAAATCGAAGACCCCCTGTGTAATGTAGTGTTAATATTGTACATAGCATATACTAATTCAAAGTTAAGTTCTACCTTACGTATTTTGTTGAGAAGCATTATTCTTATTCTAATCTAATTCTAGTGAGTAAAAGAGTGAGAGATGTCCGATGACACATGCAAATAGCTCCAGGCATTTCCTACATATTTCCTATCATTTTCCAATATCCTACCCTTACTAACATAACCCTAACCCTATTTCTAATGCCGCTAATATATATATATATATATATATATATATATATATATATATATATATATATATATATATATATATATATATATATATATATATATATCTATCTATCTATCTATCTATCTATCTATCTATCTATCTATCTATCTATCTATCTATCTATCTATCTATCTATCTATCTATCTATCTATCTATCTATCTATCTATCTATCTATCTATCTATCTATCTATATATATATATATATATATATATATATATATATATATATATATATATATATATATATATATATATATATATATATATATATATATATATATATATATCATAGTGATAGTGTGATAATATATACAGTAAGCCAGGTATATATTGACTGGTTAGTTCTATTTTCTCCAGCCAATTCTAACTAATTACAGTGCATATCCTAACACACCTAAAATTTAGTAATTGTATTGCCTCAAGACACAGTTCTAGCTATTTCTGCATCTTCTTCTCCTCGTGATAGCCTTACTGCTAATGAAAAAAAAATATCTTCTCAATGTTATTTACATATTATGAGTTCAAATAGCCTCTAACATGTCTTGAAGAATCTCACCATTCAAATTGCTGAAGCTGCATCTATTAAATTTGGAGTGCTGTTTCACTATCGTCATTACTCTCCCTCATCACAAATGCTACAACTATATAAAGGTGTTATCTGTCCCTGCTAAAACTACTACTCTCACATCTGGGGTGCTTCTTTTTAGACTTATCTCCTTGATTGAGTTGAATCTAAGGCCATCAGAATCATTAATGATGCTCCTATTCTAATCTCAATTGTCTCTCACTTCGGCAGAAGGTATGATCTCTTTCTTGTTTCTTATCTGATCTACTTCAATCACAGCTCTGATGAGTTGCCAAGTTACTGCCCTCCCCCATTTGTGATGGTGCGTAACACATGTCAAGCAGCATTGTTGCAAAGGTGCTGTATAAAGATTTGCAGCTTGTGGACTGGTTGATAAAGTGACCTCTCCCAAAGCTGGCAAATATGATAGTGTATTTCACAACTAGCAATACTTCACCTGTATTTCACAAATACCAATACTCCACCTGGAAAGGTGCCATTAACATACACCATGCAAATATTTTGCTTGGCTTGGGCTGTATAAATTTGGTTCCACAATGAAGATAGCATGTGCTAGGATAGTATTTATACTCATTCATGTAAAAGTAGAAACTAATCCAAAAATATTATTATACATTAACCATATCTTATCAATGTCAGAAAGACAAAGTTTCACATACCTCTAGAAGTTGACCATCAGAAAAGTCATCTATTGGCATTTTACCATCAGTTCCTTTTACAAATGGGTTAGCTTTCATATCAAGAACTAAGCGTGTGGCAGTGTATATTTTCCTTTCACTTAGAGCAGCTTCTAGGGGAGAGTAGCCTGAAAATCGCTCATAGAGGCATCCACCAGCATACCATATATACCATGCTAACAGAGTGGCATCTGCCTTACAAGCAATTGATAACAGATCTCCCAAAGATGAACTCTCTGGGCACTTGAATGAAGCTTGATGTGGTTTTTCACCAGAAAGAGCTTTTAGTAATCTGATGATACACTTGGAGAGGTCATCACAGGCTTTGCGAGCAGAGGGATGCAAAGTTTTGTATTCTTTAATGATATCTTGCTCTACTTTCAGTCGATGAGAAAAGGCCTAAAATAGGGTTCACAAGTAAGACCAGAGCACAGAGATAATAAACAATTACTCATATTTAGTGCTAAATACCCTTAAATTCCAGAACAACTCTGCAGTATATTTACCAGAAGGTGATTTTTATAATATGTTGCAAATATATAAAACCAATAAATTATTTTATATAGCTTCTCTTGAGGTCAAATACAATTATTAATTCAAGTAGTATGCATGAGTATACTGATGCAAGATACAAGAAAAGATTAATTATAAAACATGTATTGATTTTGAAGATATGCTAAGCAAATAATGGAAATGATCCAAGAGTACTGTACTTTACAGTGGCAAGAAATTCCATGGTCCATACAACGGTTGAAGAAACTTACAACATTCAAAGGAAGAGATAAAATTATGGAAACTTACCCTAGTGACAACCATGCCAACCCATATGGTTATGTCTGGAGTGAACCAAGCTAACTGCAATAATCCCATACCAGAGACAGTTGTAGTTAAAGGTGCACCAGCAGCCAGTAGCATGGGGAGTAATGTCCTATTGTTTGTTGTTATAGCAAGTGGTAAAAGACGTCTTTCATTGCTTCCGATAGGATCCAAGGACACACCTGATGACAAAATTTTGCTCACAATTTTAATGGCTTCTAATTTGAGCTCTTGTATATTTTTATCTGTAGAAGATCTTGCGTTTTTACCTAGAGTATCCAGTGGCACTCCTAATGATAATAACTTTGTCATAAGTCTATCTTTTTCCATTTTGACATTCTTTTCAGTTTCTTGTAGAAAAGAGTTCTTTCTGCTTCCGAGAGGATGCAGTGGTACAACTAATGATAAGAGTTTTGATTTCATTCTCACAGTTTCTAATTCAAGCTCCAAGGATAATCTGTCAAAAAGTGATATTTTCATTTCTGCTTTTTCTGCAGAAGGTAATTCCATATTAAGATAATCTATGTCTTCATGGCTTCCAGACTTTGTAACTTCTTGTGTAATTATGTTATCTGGAATCTCCAGGGCACTTGTTTGAGAAATAATGTTGAGAAGAACTGCATAAAGATGCGAAGCTATTCTCTTATCCAAAGGCTGAAAAATATGTAAAATTTGCCTAATAAAATAAAAGAGGCATTATGATTAATATTTTAAGAATGACTAAAGAGGCTTATAAATAAATTATGTGTATCCAAATTGATAAACTAAAATAATAAGAAAATTTTGTATTAGATTACATTACTGAATCATAGATACTTCAGTGGGAGACTCATTATTATAAATAATTTTCCTAGAATAAAGAGACTTCACAATTTCTCCCCCACCAAACTGCATGGGTCAACCACAGGGTAACTGGGTGAGGATCTTCTGGCCTGAGGCCCAATAAGCAGAGCTGCCAAAACTTTATGAATATACGTAATGCCTGTTTATCTTCTTCACAGCTGCTTGTGGATGTGAATAAGTTAGCATTTACGTAAAAAGTGTCGTGGAAGAGTTCTCTAACAAGGCCACATTTGTAGCACCTCTCATTCTACAACACTAAAACATAATACACATTTTACCTCAATCTTAATTTCACTGACAACTTGATTCTTGTGATTACGTGCAATAGGTAAAGCTCCTAAATCAATCAGGTTTTGTGCAATTTGCATCTTGTTGTTCTTGTATGCTACTTGAAGTACTGTGTTGCCTGCTTTATCCATAAAATGCATATCATATACACCTTTCTCAATATTTTTTATGAGGTTAGTGTTTCCTTTTGTGGCACTCTTGATGAGACTGAAACCACAATGCTCATAGTGTTTCCTACACATGTCCTGAAAGTCATATTACAAATTTTTAGTGTGAAATGCATGATATGTAATATTTTTCAGTCCTGAAATCATATGCATATGCTACAGGTAAATATTATGCAAATCTTATAATAAAAGACTGTAAGTTCATTACATGATGTGAAATTAGGAATAATTTCAGGTAATATAGTTCACTGATAAAAAAAAGCAACTAATATAGGCCTACAAAGCAGAACTTATGTTATGTACCCAAGCCAATATTTCATAAATAGATAATAATATAAAATAAACTTACCAGTTGTTCAACATGTACATATTTCTTTTTTGATGTATTATTAGGTTGTTTACGAAGCCACCATGTCAAATGGATACTGCCAACATTATCAGCAAAATCATCTGCAGAGAAGCCTTTATATTTGCTAGTTGAGAGTATTTTCTCGGGAAATTTCGTGAGTAATGACTGACAAGTACCAAATCTGTTGTTCATTGCTGCAGTGTGCAAAACAGATTTGTTTTCATTTTCAGGACTTGCTCCAGCTACAAGTAACATTTCAACAATGTCAGAGTACCCAAAATGTGCAGCATAAATAACTGGAGTGATTTTGTAGCTATTATAAACATTAAGCTTCGCTCCTTTAGAGATTAAAAGATTCACGGTCTGTGAATGCCCCTCTTGAGATGCGCAGTGCAGCAAAGTATTACCAGAAGGGCCTCCACAATCGACATGGAAACCATTTTCTAATGCAAATTTCACTATTGAGTTATATCCATTCAGAGCTGCGAAATGAGCACATGTCACTCCAGTATGATTGGCGAGGTCTATATTTGCACCAGCAGTAAATAACAGCTTAATAACAGGTAAATGACTTTCGCCTTGTTGTGATGCTAAATGAAGAGGAGTGTTTCCATCCATGTCTCTTGCATCAACATAAGCATCAGCATCAATAAGCATTTGAACTATGATCCCAAAACCACCATGAGCAGCAAGATGAAGAGGTGTTCGATGCCCATTATATATGGAGTCCTGCTTATTTTCTTGATTTCTAAATCTTAGCAGTTCTTGAATAACACTATCTTTTCCATAGAGTGCAGCAACATGGAGAGGTGTATAACCCCACTTGTTTTTGGCACATTTATTTGAATTAGCTTCCAATAATGCCACAACCACTTCACCATGTCCACTCCGAGCAGCTAAATGAAGAGGGGTATCGGTATCTTTATTTACAGCAGCTACTACAGCAAGATTTCCATTACATTCAAGAATGTAACGAACAATCTCTAAATGACCTTCAAATGCAGCCAAGTGCAATAGAGTGTTTCCAGACTTATCCTTAGCAAGCAGGTGTTCATTTGTATTAAAAACACCACTGAATGCAGAATTCTTTACATTATCAAATGCATCCTTTATGACAGACAGCTGACCATTACCTGCTGCATAATGAAAGATGGTTCTATCAAAAGCATCTTTGCAGTTAACATTAAAACCAGCTTCTACAAACACTTTTACAGTCATGGAATGACTATTTTCAGCTGCAATATGAGGACTTGTCAATCCATTCAGATTAGTTACTTCCATACTTGCTCCAGCAGTAAGAAGTAACTTAATAACATTTAAATGGCTATTTCCATACCATGCTGATAAATGGAGAGGTGTATTTCCATCTTGATTTTTAGCGTTAATATCAGCACCAGCATCCACAAGGAGTTTCATTATTCCAGAATGGCCAGTGCGAGCAGCAGTGTGCAGAAGTGTTCCATCATTATAATTAGAAGCATTAAGAAGATTTGCTTGTATGCTAGTTTCTCTTTTCACTTGCTGTAAAAGCTCTTGAACAAAACGTTTTTTGCCATCTGCTACAGCAACATGGAGAGGCGTACATCCATTCTCATCTTTTGCTAAAACATTAGCTCCAGACTCTACAAGTATTTTAAGAATTCCAACATGACCAGTATGAGCAGCAATATGCAGAGGTGTTTTATGAAAATTGTTAGTAACATTGCAAATATTGTCAAGAATGTTACTCTTTTTTCCCAAATTTACAATCTCTTGGACAACTTTATTTTTTCCAGCAAGTACAGCATAGTGAAGTGGTGTGCATCCATCTTCACTCTTTGCTTTAATATCAGCATCAACATCTATAAGCAATTTAAACATTGGTATTGAACCAATATGAGCAGCATAATGGAGGGGTGTTCTTTGAATACTGTTAGTTTCATTAACGAAGTTAATCAGAATTTTATTTCTTTTCTTTTGAAACTTTAGTAACTCTTGCATAACATTAATTTTTTTGGCTGTTACAGCAATGTGGAGAAGCGTATGTCCAACTCCATCCTTTGTACTTGTTTCAGCACCAGCCTTTAAGAGGATATTTAGAATGCCTACATGACCAATATGAACAGCAAGATGTAATGGTGTTTTTAGAACACTGTTTTTTGCATTAAGAAGATATAAAACTTCATTATTACTTTCAATATACCTTAAAATCTCTTTAAATATGCCATATTTACCAAATGCTATACCTACATGGAGAGGTGTATCACCATCCTTGTCTTTTGCCCTGATATTTGCACCAGCGTTCATAAGAATTCTAAAAATTTTAACATCACCAATACAAGCTGCAATGTGAAGAGGTGTTGCATTTTTCTCATTTGTGGCATTCAGAAACTTGACAAGTTCTCCTTTTCTCTGTTCAACATATTTCTGAAGCTCCTGAATAATGTGGTCTTTTCCAGCAACTACAGCATCATGGAGGGGAGTGTTTCCACTTTTGTCTTTTGCATTAACATCAGCACCAGCATTCAACAGACTTATTAGTATTGCTGAATGACCCATATGAGCAGCATAATGAAGGGGCGTTCTTCTTTTATTATCTTCAGCATTAATCATTTCATTATATTCTTTAGTCTCTAAGAGTTCTTGAATAATTTTTTCATTTCCAACATTTGCTGCAACATGCAAAGGTGTAAATCCATCCTCATCTTTGGCAGTGATATTTGAACCTGCATCCACAAGTCTTTTAAATATTCCAATATGACCTGTATGTGCTGCAAAATGTAAAGGTGTTTTTCTTATTTTATTTGTTGCATTAATAATGTCAGTAATATTATGATTTCTATATTTATTAACTTCTAAAAGCTCTTGAACAACAGCATCCTTTTCAACCGCTATAGCAACATGAAGAGGTGTGAATCCATCTGCATCTTTTGCAAAAATATTGGCACCAGCATCCAAAAGAAGTTTAAGTATTGCCATATTGCCTGTGTGCACGGCAAAATGTAGCGGCGTTTTTTGTATTTTGTTTCTGGCATTAAGAAGGCTATGGAGGTTTTCTTTTCTATTTTTGATAAACTGCATTAGCTTACGGACGATATCTTCTTTTTCAGCTGCTATTGCAACGTGAAGAGGCGTGTATCCATCCTTATCTTTTGCAGTAATAACAGCACCAGCATCCAATAGCATTTCAGATATTCTCAAATGGCCGGTATGTGCTGCAAAGTGTAGAGGTGTTTTTCTCATATTATTAGATGCATTAATAGAGTCAGCAGTATTACGTTTCGTAGCCTTCCCAAATTGGATAAGCTCATAAACAATATCTTCTTTTCCAGCTGCAATAGCAACATGCAGAGGTGTATATCCATCTTTATCTTTTGCTAAAATATCAGCACCGGAACCCAAAAGTACTTTTAGAACTTCTAGATGACCAACATGGCAAGCAAAATGCAATACTGTTTTTCCTATATTATTTTTAGCCACCAGAAGGTCAGCAATATAGTCTTGCTTTATTTTCTCAAAGTTAAGAAGCTCTTGAATAACCTTATCTTTTTCAGATGCAATAGCAACATGGAGAGCTGTATATCCATCCTTATCCTTGGCAATAACATCAACACCAGCATCCAAAAGCACTTTAAGAATGTCTAAATTACCAGTACGAGCAGCAAAATGTAGAGGTGTTTTTCGCATATTATTTTTTACATTAAAAACATCCCTTGTATTTCTATTCCTACTTTTCATAAACTTTATAAGCTCTTTTACAATATCTTCATTGCCATTCGCTACAGCAACATGGAGAGGAGTGTAACCATCTTCGTCTTTTGCAGTAATGTCAGCATCAGCCTCCAGAAGTATCTTCAGCGTCTCTACAAGATTTTTATGGGCAGCAAAATGCAAGGGTGTTTTCCGAATATTATTTGTGGAATTAAAATAATTATCATATCTTTCAATCTGATTTTCTGCAAACAATACCAGCTCTTTTACAATAAGTTCTCTTCCATTTGCTATAGCAACATGGAGGGGTGTGTACCCATCTTTGTCTTTTAAAGTAATATCACCACCATTATTCAAGAATAATTTAAGTACATTTACATTGCCAGCATGTGCTGCAAAATGTAAAGGTGTCTTTTGGATGTTATTTGTTGCATTAATTAGATCACAACAAGATTCTCTCTTAATTTTCTCAAACATCACAATCTCGTGCACGATATGATCCTTTTCAGTTGCTACAGCAATGTGGAGAGGTGTGAATCCATCCTTGTCGATTGCAGTAATATCAGCACCTGCTTCCAGAAGTCTTTTAAATATATCAAGATTACCAGTATGAGCAGCAAAATGCAGGGAAGTTTTTTGTGCATTATTAGGTACATCTAAAAGGTCACTGAAATTTTCATTTTTATTTTCCTGATGCTTCAAAAGCTCATCAACAACATCATCATTATTATTTTCTACTGCAACATGAAGAGGTGTGTATCCATCTTCATCTATTGCAGTGGCATCTGCTCCATTACCTATGAGCATTTTTAACACTTTAACACTGCCAGTGCGAGCAGCAATATGAAGAGGTGCCTTTTTTATATTATTTGTGGTAGTAAGAAGTTTATTTAGATATTCTTTCTCATTTTTTCGAAAGTTTAACAGCTCTTGAACAGCATCAATCTGCTTAGCTGATATAGCAACATGGAGAGGTGTGTTGCCTTCCTTGTCTATTGCAGTAATATTAGCACCGGCATGGACTAGCAGTTTTATTATCTTTACATTACCAGTATAAGATGCAAAATGCAAAGGTGTTTCCTGTCTCTTATTTGTTGCATTAATGTAGTCTAAGAGATTCAAATTTTTTCTCTTTGCAAACTCATAAAGCTTTCGGAAAATATTTTCGTTTCTTTCTGCTATAGCAACATGTAGAGGTGTGTATCCATCATTATCTTCTGCAGCAATATCAGCACCAGCAACCATTAGCATATCAAATATTTGTACTTTACCAACTCGAGCAGCAAAATGGAGAGGCGTTTTTTGCGCATTATTCGACACATTAAGAATATCACATAAATTCCCATGCCTTTTTTTCTGAAACTGCAAGAGCTCTTGAACGGCATCCACTTTTCCAACTGCTACAGCTACGTGTAGAGGTGTGTAGCCATCTTCATCCTCTGCGATGATGTTACTACCAGCATCCAAAAGCTTCAAAAGTATTTCAGTGTGCCCAGTATGTGCAGCAAAATGTAGAGGTGTTTTTTGTATGTTATTTGTTGCATTGAGGAATTCTTCCAGATTTATTTTTCTTCTCTTTCCAAATTTTAAAAGCTCTTGAATTACCTCAACTTTTCCAGCTGCTATACCTACATGAAGGGCTGTGTATCCATCCTTGTCTTTTGAAATCATATCTGCTCCATTGTCCAGTAATATCTCAAGTATTGCTACATGACCAACATGAGCAGCAAAATGGAGAGGTGTTTTCTGTATATTGTTTTTTGCATTAATAAAGTCAGTTAGATTTTCGTTTTTATATTTGTTAAATGATACAAGCTCTTGTACAACAACATCTTTTTCAGCTGCTACAGCAACATGGAGAGCTGTGTATCCGTCCTCATCTTTTGCAGTAACATCAGCACCAGCCTCCAAGAGCAATTTAAGTGTTTTTAAATGACCTCTATGAGCAGCATAATGCAAAGGTGTTTTCTGTATATTGTCTGTGGTAGAAAGAAGCTCAGTAGGATTCTCTTTAATTTCCTTAAACTGTAAAAGCTCTTGAACAACTTCATAACTGTCAGCAGCAATAGCAATATGAAGAGGTGTAGCTCCATTCTTATCAAATGCAATGATATTTGCATCAAGATTCACAAGCATTTTCAATATTTCGATATCATTATTATAAGCAGAAAAATGCAAAGGTGTGTTTAGTGCATTATTTGTGGCATTAACAAGTTTATAGAGAGTTTCCTCTCTCATATTTAGATGTTCTTGAACAATATCTTTTTTTCCAGCAGCCACTGCAACAAGAAAAGGTGTGTATCCATCTTTATCCTTTGCAGAAACATCAGCACCAGCATCCAAGAGGATTTTAAATATATCTATATAACCGAAATGAGCAGCAGTGTGTAAAGGTGTTTTTTGTATGTCATTTGTGGATGCAATGCTTTTCACTAGAAATTCTTTTCCATATTCCTTAAGATTTAATAGCTCTTGAACTATATCCTTTTTCCCAGCTGCTGTAGCAATATGTAATGGTGTGTCACCATCTCTATCTCTGCTAAAAACATCTGCACCAGCATTCAGTAATATTTTAAGTATACTAACATAACCAAGATGAGCAGCAATGTGAAGAGGGGTTGCGTGTTTTTCAGTCTTTGCACTAAGGTGACCATAAATATTACCATTTTTCCTTCTTTCAAGGTTTAAAAGCTCTTGTACAACATCAGCTTTTCCAGCCGCAACAGCAACATGGAGAGGAGTATATCCATTCTTATCTATTGCATTAACATCAGCACCAGCATCTATAAGCATTTTAAATATTTCAATATGACCAATGAGTGTTGTTTTGAGGAAACTAAGGAGATTTTCTTTTCTCATTTTCTCAGAGTTTAAAAGCTCTCTAACAAACTGTGTTTGCCTTTCTGGCATAGCAGGATGAAGAGGAATGTATCCATCTTTGTATTCGGAAATAATTTCACCACCGTCATGCACAGGTAATTCTACATGACCCATATGATGATCAAAAGACAGAGGTATATTTTGTATAATATCAAATGTTTCTTGAGCCTCTGCGAATTTTTCAAGTGTTTTATCTAGATCAATTTGAGCAATAATTGTCTGATGTGTATTTTGTACATTATTTGTGACATTAATGAACTTGATGAGATTTTCTTTTCTACTTTCTTCAGACTTTAGAAGACTTTGTGCAAAATTTTCTTTTTCAACTGATACGGCAGCATGGAGAGATGTGCACCCATCTTCATCTTTAATATTAATATCAGCACCAGCATCCACAAGCATTTTTAGTAATTCTTTGTGACCAATATGTGCAGCATAATGTAAAGGTGTCTTTCCTGTATTTGTGGTGACATTAAGAATGCTACTTAGATTTCGCTTTTCCATACATTTCAAGAATTGCTGAAGAACATTTCCTTTTCCAGCTGTAATAGCAACATGAAGAGGTGTAAATCCATTCTCGTCTTTTGAAATAATATTAGCACCAGCATCCAAATACATATCAAGTATTTTCACATGACCAATGAGAGCAGCAAAGTGAAGAGCTGTTTGATGCTTCTTATTCATTATATTCAGAGGATCTGTCTCATATGCATCACTGCTTTTGACTGCACCCACAAGAACTTTAGCAATTTCTTCAAATCCTAATTTGGCAGCTAAATGGAGAGGAGTGTTACCGGACTTATTTTTGGCACAAATATCAGCATTTAGTTTAACTAATGATATAACAACTTTGGTATGTTTATTAATTACAGCCAAGTGAAGTGGGGTCTCATCACTTTTATTTCTTGCATTGATTAATGCCTCCTTGCTCTGGCAACTACACGTAGCACTGTCTACCCTTGTATATTCCAAAATATAATCTACAATATCAAGATGCCCTTTTAAGGCCGCTACATGTAATGGCGTATTTCTCTTTTTATCCCTAGCAAGCAAATCAGTATTGTCAAAAATATCTGGCACTTCTGCTTTACATTCACTTAATGATGCACTCTGATCCTTACTTTTATTACGGGAGTCCTTTTCATTAGGCAAAGATTCCTGATTACAAAGCTCTTTAAAGATGCAAAGCTTACCACATTTTGCTGCATAATGTAGCAAAGTACTATCAGCAGTGTCTCTGCAATTCCGATGTAGTCCAGCTTTTATCAATAAATGTACAATTTTACGATAACCACTACTTGCCGCAATGTGAGCACATGTAACACCACTGTTGTTGATGCTTTCTTTATTTGCTCCAGCATCTAGCAGTGTCTGGATTACTGTTATATGACTATCACCTTTTTGTGAAGATAAATGGAGAGGTGTATCTCCATTCTCGTCTGTAGCATTAACATTACTACCAGCATCTATAAGCATCGATACTATTTTTTCGTGACCAGCCTGAGCGGCAAAATGCAGGGGTATTAATTGTTTATTATTTGTAGCATCTAAAAGAGAAATAACATTATCATTTCTTTTTCTTTCAAAATTCAAGAGGGTGTGAACAATATTTTCATTCCCTGATATGACAGCAATATGAAGAGAATTATCACCCTGAACATTTTTTGCATGAGTATCAGCATCTATTTCTTGCAATTCTTCTACAATTTTGGTATGTCCTTTCAATACTGCTAAGTGAAGTGGAGTTTCACAATTTTTATTTCTAGCATTTGAGCATTTAAATGTTCTCTCGTTAAGGGAGAGGGCACAACTTTCATTTCTCTCAAAATCAATTAAACACTTAACAACATTTAAATGGCCTTCTAAAGCAGCACAATGTAATGGGGTATTTTCATTCCTGTCACAAGATTGGAAGTCAGCCCCAGCTTTAAGTAGTAAAGAAACTGCACGATTTTTCCCTCTGCTTGCAGACAGATAAAGTGGACTCTCTTTCTTTGAATTCTTTGCTTCTATTGATGCTCCTTTTTTTATCAAGCTTTTAATTAGCTGTTCATTACCATTTAATGCTGCCAAATGAAGAGCAGTGTTTCCCTTCCTACTTGAAGCTTGGATATCAGCCCCTGATTGAAGAGAATTTTCTACTTCACCAACATCTCCTTTTGATACAGCTTCCACCAAATTTCTGTTGGCTAAAAAAATAAACAATGTATTTCTCTGAACATACTAGTGCACTGATACAACTAAGACCGTTTTTTTTATCAGTAAATAAATAAGATCAAAAAGTACCCAATAATGTTACTAAAAGGAAATGCATGTACTGTATTAAATAAGGGAATGTATGGTCTCGTTTACCAACTACTTCAAACAATTTTATGTACTGTATTAAATAAGAGAATGTATGGTCTCGTTTACCAACTACTTCAAACAATTTTATGCACTGTATTAAATAAGGGAATGTATGGTCTCGTTTACCAACTACTTCAAACAAATTTTCTTACATGTGTTAGGTCTTTACTGTGCGTCATAACAGGTAGTCAAATAGAATACAGAAAGTTATTTCAAGGCAAGTGTTCCAGGTTTGCAATCCCTACATGTTGTAGTAAGCAATAAAAGTATATGACTTTTCCTTTGGAATATATATATATATATATATATATATATATATATATATATATATATATATATATATATATATATATATATATATATATATATATATATATATATATATATATATATCTGCCTCTCTTCTATTGACAAGGAAATGTTCAGAAATATTTAAGTAACCTATGTGAGGCCAAAATTTACATATGCAGCCCCCATTTGGAGTCCGCACTTGAAAAAGCACGCAGGTAAGCTTGAATAAAGTGCAAAGATATGCCACGAAACTGGTGCCAGAAATACGCAATCTCAGTTATGATGAGAGGCTAAGGGAATTAGACTTACCATCACTTGAAGCTAGAAGATTGAGGGGGGGATATAGTGACAGTCTTTAAATTCCTTCATCGTTATGACAGAGTGGATAGGGATCGATATTTTGATATGGCTGGCACTAGAACTAGAGGTCATAGTTTGAAGCTTCGTCAGAAAACTTCATTGCAGGATGTAAGGAAGTACTTTCTTATTGTAAGTGTAGTTGATAATTGGAATTCGCTGAGCGAGGAGGTAATTAATGCGAACTCAATCCATAGCTTTAAACATAAATGCCTGGCAAACCTACAACAGAGCAAGAAATGATTACCTAAGTAAAAGAAGAGAGACAGAGAAAGACTATTAAAGGGACATCACCAGGAAGGCTAAAGACAATCCCAAGCATTTCCACAGCTTTATCAGAGGAAAACTGAAGGTAAAAGAACAGGCTTTAAGGCTAAAGAGAGTGGGTGGAAGCACAACTGAGACGGATGAAGAGCCCTGAAAAGATCTGAACAAGGAGTTTCAGTCAGTATTTACAGTAGAAAATACCCCACCCCCTCAGATTGCAGAGATAGAAGCTCACGGGCTGGAATTAGAGAAAATTAACCTTTCAGCCACAGAGGTAAGCAAAGCGCTGATGGAGTTAGATGTCCATAAAGCTACAGGTCCTGACGATATATCCCCTCATGTACTTACAAAATGCACAAACTCAGTATCAGTGGCACTAAGTATCATATTTAAAAAGTCACTGGAATCAGGAGAGATTCCAAGATGCTGGAAGCAAGCAAGCGCAATACCTATCTTCAAATAGGGAAGGAGGGATACGGTTCTAAACAATAGACCAGTTTCCTTGACCAGCATAGCTTGCAAAGTTATGGAGAAACTACTAAGGAAACATATCTCTCTTCACTTGGAATCCTTCAACTTTTTGTCAGTGAGACAACATGGCTTCAGAGAAGGTAGATCATCAGTAACAAACTTATTAGAATTTTATGATGAGGTAAGCCGAATCTTACAGGAAAGAGTGGGCTGGGCAGATTGACACTGTCCCACATGGGAGACTTATTAAGAAGCTTCAAGCAATGGCTAGAATAGGTGGAAATGTATTGGAATGGATAAAAACTTACTTAGCAGGAAGGGAACAGAGGGTTAGAGTAAGACTCTCAGTGTCTGAATGGGGAAGAGTTAGTATATTGAATTTCATTAGCCACTTTTCTGACCACTCATGCAGACTGTTTAGATCTTACTGAAGTTCTCTACCGTTGCTCTCGTTTCTTACTTTCTTCACAATATTTGTATCATCTGCAAACATATTCATGAGTGAATCAGACTCTGGTAGGTCATTTACATATACAAGAAACAAAAGTGACCCTAAAACTGAACTCTGTGGAACTCCACTAATGAGAATGGGTACAAGTGCAAGAAGGCCCAGGCTTGACTACTCGATGGCTGGAGTACAACTTCAAGAGACAGAAAATGAGAGAGATCTAGGAGTAAACATACTGGCAGATTTGTCTCCAGAAATGCATATAAATGGCATAGTAAGGGAAGCATATGCTTTCTTATCAAATGTAAGGGTAGACTTCAGGCACATGGACAAGGAAATATTCAGAAATAATTATGTAACCAATGTGAGGCCAAAACTTGAATAGGTAGCCCCTTTTGGAATTCGCACTTGAAAAAGCAGGTAGCTAAGCTTGAAAAAGTTCAAAGACATGTCACGAAACTGGTGCCAGAAATACGTAATCTCAGTTATGATGAGAGGCTGAGGAAATTAGACTTACCATCACTCGAAGCAAGAAGATTGAGGGGGGATATGGTGGCAGTCTAAATTTCTTCATGATATGATAGAGTGGATAGGGATCGATATTTTGATATGGCTGGCTCTAGAACTAGAGGTCATAGTTTGAAGCTTCGTTAGAAAAGTTCTTTCCAGGATATAAGGAAGTACTTTTTCAATGTAAGAGTAGTTGATAATTGGAATTCGCTAAGCGAGGAGGTAGTTAATGCTAACTCAATTCATAGTTTTAAGGACAGGTATGATAAGTATGACTAAGTAGAAAATGGAACCGATCAGGAGACGGGAAGATACGAGCTTTGGGCTCTCCCCCTTAAGTACAATTAGGTAATCACACAAACACACACACACACACACACACACACACACACACACACACACACACACACACACACACACAACGTTCAGTGACACACGAAACTGCTCCTCTTAAATTACTACTTGTGTTTTGAGTGACTAAGTGCTTAGTGGAAAACTTTACCATAATTTCCATAAATCTGAAATCCTGCAGAGTATTGTGAGTACAAAACTTATATTTGTTGTAAGACGAGACTGTTCATATTAAAGGAAAAAAAATTGAGAACATTTTCGTGAGGAGAGAGAGAAGCTGCCGTCCAGTTCTGCCTTGAAGGAAATCTAGAAGAGTTGCCAGAGGTGGAGCCATCACATCACATTACCTAATTTTTGTGTAAACTGGGGAAAGCTCTTAAGCCGTTTACCTGATCCTGTGGTTCTGTATATTGTTAAAATCAGTATCCTTCCCATTTATATTAACTAGTTAGTTTGATACACGAAATAATTGAATAATAAAAAAAATACCAAATATCCACCTGTCAACAGTACTGAGTTAAGTTGCCAAGTAGTACAGCTGTCTTATTTTCTTCATTTTTTTTGCTTTTCTTTTAGCTTTCTCTTTTACTATTTTTTTTTATTTTGTATATATATTGAGTTAAATGTAAAGTCTAATCCTGTGATAACATATCTTGGTTAGCAAGTCAGTTTATCAGTTAGGAAGAATATATAGCAGAAACAGGTTTGACTTTTGTTTTTCTTTTTCTTTTTATACTTAAATTACCATGGTCAAGTTTTTAAGTTAAGATGTGTGTTACCAGAAAAGAGATAAACTGAGTCACTAAATAGCACTTATATGGAGATATAAAAATTCTGTGTGAAGCTCAATTAAAAGTTTTTTTGTTTTTGTTTTGTTTTTTCTGTGAGAGGGAGAACATAAAAATGAGGCCATCTCTGTCCCAAACCTCTCCCACCCATGGGTCGGGAGAAGGGGTAGCCATCAGGGGACTTAAACAGAGAATCAAGAAGTTAGAGGAAATGGTTATAAGCCTTGATGATAAAATTCGGAATATGGATGGAGAAATGAAAGAGAATGAAACACTCAGAGAACAAATAAGATCTTTGGAGGAAGCAAATAAAGCACAAGGGCAGGAGAGAAAGGAACTAGAAAAAAGAATAAAGAAGCTGGAAGGGGAAAAGAGTCATCTAGAATCTAGAATTTCTAAACAAGAAGATAAAAACAAACAGCTGAATGACAACCTAAAGGAATTAGATGTTAGTTCACTGCTCTCTTCTGAGAAAGACGAGATTGCTGCTTGGAATGTCCAGATTAAGGAAAACATTGAACAGTTCAGAAAAGAGTTCCAGGAGCTGAATATGGAAAATGATGCCATGAAAACTTCCTTTGCTGATGCACTAAAGGGGAATGTGGCAGTAAAAGAGGCTGTAAAGGTGGTGGCACCGGAAAACATACAAACAGTTGACTATAAAGAGACAGTAATCGAAAAAATGAAAGACGTTGTGATGGAAAGGGCAAACCCACTCATCAGACAGGCACTTGATAAGGAGAAGACAGTGGTAATCTCAGGCATAAGTGAATCCCAGGAGCCAACATGGCAGGGGAGACTTGAAGAAAATAAAGCTAGGGTTGTAGACCTGATAAGAAAGCTTGGAGTAGTATGTGGTCCTGAGGATATTGTAAACATACACCAACTAGGTAAATATTCGAGGGAAGGAAAGCCGAGACCAACAAAAGTAACCTTTGAGAGAGGGGAAACATGTAGGGAAATATTGTTGAGAAAAAAAAGTCTAAAAGACCTTCAAGAATGCAAAGAAGTGTTCATTAGACGATACAGAACACAGGAAGAGATGGGAAAGATCAAAAACTTGTTGCAAGAGGCAAGAAGGTTAAATGATGAAAGAAATGAAGAAGAGAAGAAAAATTTTCGTTACAGAGTACTTCCAGACAAAGGGGAGATAAAGAAGATAATGACAGAAGATCAGGGGATGGGGCCTCATTAAGATTGTTATACACAAATGCTGATGGGTTAGCTGGTAAGGCAGTAGAATTAAAAGATAGGATTCACAACAGTAAGGCAGATATAGTAGCAATTACAGAGACTAAGTTGAGTGAGGACATAAACAGTGTCACAGTTTTTCCTAAGGGCTTCAGAATACTAAGGGTTGAAAGATCTGAGAGGACTGGTGGAGGGATAGCACTGCTCATAAGTGAGAGGATTCAAGTTGAAGAAATAAACTTGGCTATAGAAAGTGAGTTCAGGGAATTTCTTGTTGCTCGCATAAATACTGGGTCAGAGAGCATTATAATAACTGTTGTATACAACCCACCAAGGAACCAAAATAGGCTTGAAATTTATGAGGAAAGTCATATAGGTACTGTTGAAGTCATAAACTCAGTTGTTAACATGGCATGGGAAAAAAAATTTAGGATTTTGATTATGGGAGACTTTAATCATAAAGAGATAGATTGGATAAATCTTGACCCACACAGTGGTGAGGACTCATTCGGGGCAAGATTCCTAGATTGCGTACAAGGGAATTTCCTACACCAACAAGGGCCAGGGGTGGGGATGAGCCATCACTACTTGATCTAGTGTTCACAGATAATGTGTTGGATATTGAAAATATTGAGTATGAACCACCAATTGGAAAGAGTGACCACTGTGTGTTGTTGATGGAGTATATCATTGAAGATATTTTTCCTGAGAGTAGAGGCACTGAGGACATGAGGAGGAACTATCCGAAAGGAGATTACATCAAAATGAATGAGCCTTTTGCAGTTATTGACTGGAGAACCTTATTTTACAACAAATCTGTACAAGAAATGTATGACATCTTTTGTGAGAAATATGGGAAGATAGTAGATTGCTGCATACCTGTCACCAAAGTAGGTGTAATTCATGCCAGAGAGAAATGGTTCGATAATGGGTGTAAAAGAGCTAAGGAGTGGAGAGACAAATGCTGGAAAAGGTATAGGAGGAGAAAAAACATAAATGCCTGGCAAACCTACAAAAGAGCAAGAAATGACTACCTAAGTAAAAGGAGAGAGGCAGAGAGAGATTATGAGAGGGACATCACCAGGAAGGCTAAAGAAAATCCCAAGCTTTTCCACAGCTTTATCAGAGGAAAACTGAAGGTAAAAGAACAGGTTTTAAGGCTAAAGAGAGCGGATGGAAGCATAACTGAGACGGATGAAGAGATCTGCAAAGAATTGAACAAGGAGTTTCAGTCAGTATTTACAGTAGAAAATACCCCACCCCCTCAGATTGCAGTGATAGAAGCTCAAGGGCCGGTATTAGAGAACATCAACCTTACAGCCACAGAGGTATGCAAAGCGCTGATGGATTTAGATGTTCATAAAGCTACAGGTCCTGATGACATATCCCATCATGTGCTTAAAAAATGCGCAAACACAATATCAGTGGCACTAAGTATCATATTTAAGGAATCACTGGAGTCGGGGGAGATTCCATGATGCTGCAAACAAGCAAATGTGATACCTATCTTCAAAAAGGGAAGGAGGGATACGGCTCTGAACTATAAACCAGTTTCCTTGACCAGCATAGTTTGCAAAGTTAAGGAGAAACTACTAAGGAAACATATCTCTCTTCACTTGGAATCCTTCAATTTTTTGTCAGTGTGGCAACATGGCCTCAGAGAAAGTAGATCAACAGTAACAAACTTATTAGAATTTTATGATGAGGTAAGCCGAATCTTACAGGAAAGAGAGGGCTGGGCAGATTGCATATTCCTAGACTTCCAGAAAGCGTTTGACACTGTTCCACATGGGAGACTTATTAGGAAGCTGCAATCAATGGCTAGAATAGGTGGAAATGTTTGAGAATGGATAAAAACTTACTTAGAAGGAAGGGAACAGAGGGTTAGAGTAAGACACTCAGTGTCTGAATGGAGAAGAGTTAGTAGTGGAGTTCCGCAGGGTTCAGTTTTAGGGCCACTTTTGTTCCTTGTATATGTAAATGACCAACCAGAGTCTGTAAATTAATTCATGAATATGTTTGCAGGTGATGCAAAGATTGTGAAGAAAGTAGAAAACGAGAACAATGGTAGAGAACTTCAGGAGGATCTAAATAATCTGCATGAGTGGTCAGAAAAGTGGCTAATGAAATTCAGTACTTCAAAATGTAAGGTAATGAGAATGGGTACAAGTGCAAGAAGGCCCAAGCTTGACTACTCGGTGGCTGGAGTACAACTTCAAGAGACAGAAAATGAGAGAGATCTAGGAGTAAACATACTGGCAGATTTGTCTCCAGAAATACATATAAATGGCATAGTAAGGGCAGCATATGCATTCTTATCAAATGTAAGGGTAGCCTTCAGGCACATGGACAAGGAAATGTTCAGAAATATTTATGTAACCTATGTGAGGCCAAAACTCGAATATGCAGCCCCCTTTTGGAATCCGCACTTGAAAAAGCACATAGCTAAGCTTGAAAAAGTTCAAAGACATGCCACGAAACTGGTGCCAGAAATACGCAATCTCAGTTATGATGAGAGGCTGAGGGAATTAGACTTACCATCACTCGAAGCTAGAAGAGTGAGGGGGGATATGGTGACAGTCTTTAAATTCCTTCATGGTTATGATAGAGTGGATAGGGATCGATATTTTGATATGGCTGGCTCTAGAACTAGAGGTCATAGTTTGAAGCTTCGTAAGAAAACTTCTTTGCAGGATATAAGGAAATAGTTTTTCAGTGTAAGAGTAGTTGATAATTGGAATTGGCTAAGCGAGGAGGTAGTTCATGCTATCTCAATCCATAGTTTTAAGGACAGGTATGATAAGTATGACTAAGTATAAAATGGAACCGATGAGGAGACGGGAAGATACGAGCTTTGGGCTCTTTCCCGTAAACACAATTAGGTAATCAATTAGGTAATCACACACACACACACACACACACACACACACACACACACACACACACACACACACACACACACACAAGAAATGTATGACATCTTTTGTGAGAAATATGGGAAGATAGTAGATTGCTGCATACCTGTCACCAAAGTAGGTGTAATTCATGCCAGAGAGAAATGGTTCGATAATGGGTGTAAAAGAGCTAAGGAGTGGAGAGACAAATGCTGGAAAAGGCATAGGAGGAGAAAAAACATAAATGCCTGGCAAACCTACAAAAGAGCAAGAAATGACTACCTAAGTAAAAGGAGAGAGGCAGAGAGAGATTATGAGAGGGACATCACCAGGAAGGCTAAAGAAAATCCCAAGCTTTTCCACAGCTTTATCAGAGGAAAACTGAAGGTAAAAGAACAGGTTTTAAGGCTAAAGAGAGCGGATGGAAGCATCACTGAGGCGGACGAAGAGATCTGCAAAGAATTGAACAAGGAGTTTCAGTCAGTATTTACAGTAGAAAATACCCCACCCCCTCAGATTGCAGTGATAGAAGCTCAAGGGCCGGTATTAGAGAACATTAACCTTACAGCCACAGAATATGTAAAGCGCTGATGGATTTAGATGTTCGTAAAGCTACAGGTCCTGATGACATATCCCCTCATGTGCTTAAAAAATGCGCAAACACAATATCAGTGGCACTAAGTATCATATTTAAGGAGTCACTGGAGTCGGGGGAGATTCCAAGATGCTGCAAACAAGCAAATGTGATACCTATCTTCAAAAAGGGAAGGAGGGATACGGCTCTGAACTACAGACCAGTTTCCTTGACCAGCATAGTTTGCAAAGTTATGGAGAAACTACTAAGGAAACATATCTCTCTTCACTTGGAATCCTTCAACTTTTTGTCAGTGAGGCAACATGGCTTCAGAGAAGGAAGATCAACAGTAACAAACTTATTAGAATTTTATGATGAGGTAAGCCAAATCTTACAGGAAAGAGAGGGCTGGGCAGATTGCATATTCCTAGACTTCCAGAAAGCGTTTGACACTGTTCCACATGGGAGACTTATTAGGAAGCTGCAATCAATGGCTAGAATAGGTGGAAATGTCTTGGAATGGATAAAAACTTACTTAGAAGGAAGGGAACAGAGGGTTAGAGTAAGACACTCAGTGTCTGAATGGAGAAGAGTTAGTAGTGGAGTTCCACAGGGTTCAGTTTTAGGGCCACTTTTGTTCCTTGTATATGTAAATGACCTACCAGAGTCTGTAAATTCATTCATGAATATGTTTGCAGATGATGCAAAGATTGTGAAAAAAGTAAAAAGCGAGAACAATGGTAGAGAACTTCAGGAGGATCTAAATAATCTGCATGAGTGGTCAGAAAAGTGGCTAATGAAATTCAATACTTCAAAATGTAAGGTAATGAGAATGGGTACAAGTGCAAGAAGGCCCAAGCTTGACTACTCGGTGGCTGGAGTACAACTTCAAGAGACAGAAAATGAGAGAGATCTAGGAGTAAACATACTGGCAGATTTGTCTCCAGAAATACATATAAATGGCGTAGTAAGGGCAGCATATGCATTCTTATCAAATGTAAGGGTAGCCTTCAGGCACATGGACAAGGAAATGTTCAGAAATATTTATGTAACCTATGTGAGGCCAAAAGTCGAATATGCAGCCCCCTTTTGGAATCCGCACTTGAAAAAGCACATAGCTAAGCTTGAAAAAGTTCAAAGACATGCCACGAAACTGGTGCCAGAAATACGCAATCTCGGTTATGATGAGAGGCTGAGGGAATTAGACTTGCCATCACTCGAAGCTAGAAGAGTAAGGGGGGATATGGTGACAGTCTTTAAATTCCTTCATGGTTATGATAGAGTGGATAGGGATCGATATTTCGATATGGCTGGCTCTAGAACTAGAGGTCATAGTTTGAAGCTTCGTAAGAAAACTTCTTTGCAGGATGTAAGGAAATAGTTTTTCAGTGTAAGAGTAGTTGATAATTGGAATTGGCTAAGCGAGGAGGTAGTTAATGCTATCTCAATCCATAGTTTTAAGGACAGGTATGATAAGTATCACTAAGTCTAAAATGGAACCGATCAGGAGACGGGAAGATACGAGCTTTGGGCTCTTTCCCGTAAACACAATTAGGTAATCAATTAGGTAATCACACACACACACACACACATATACATATATATATATATATATATATATATATATATATATATATATATATATATATATATATATATATATATATATATATATATATATATATATATATATATATATATGATCTATAAAGGTCTTATCCTTCCCTGCTTAGAATACTGGTCACACATCTGGGGTTCTTCTTATCTCTTTGATAAGGTTTAATCTAAGGCAGTCAGACTCATTAATGATCCTTTTCTTACTTCTAATCTGGATGCTCTTTCTCTTTGCCGTAAGGTATCATATCTTTCTCTTTCCTATCGCTACTATGTCCATCGCTGCTCTGATGAGTTGGCAAGTTGCATTCCTCTCCCATTGCCGAGGCTGTGTACACTCGCCAAGCGGCCTCATCTCACAGGTACTGTGTGGAGATTTGTAGCTCGTGGATTGATCTGTGCAGCCACTGCTTCTTTCCATCTACCTCCAGACTCTGGAACTCTCTTCCTCCTTCTGTCTTTCCAAATTCTTAAGACCAATCTTCCTTCAAAAAACGGATCTAGCGTCATCACAGGGCCTAATCCTCCATATCTCTAGGTCCTCTGTACTTTGACTATTTTTTCTGTCTGTTGTTTTCCCTTGTGTAACATTACCTCATCTCTGCCTTGTCCATAATCATTTACTTTTCCTTAGTCTTAGTGTTTTCTCGTGGCCGGGTCATTATTGATGAGGGTAGTTTTTGCCTGTCCCGGTGTCACTCATAAAAAAAAAATACATGGAAACAGGGCCATTGTGTGGTGGTTCTCCTCCCACTGTCGCCGAGAGACTCGGCGAGGGAGGGGGACAGAGGGGGGGTGACTGGGTTAAACTTCAGAAGAGGGTCTTCTGGCACTTTTTTTAGGTAGTTTAATAGTTGATAAGTTGGTAGATTTCATTAACTCTGTTCAAATGTACCAGGGTGAGAGGAGTTCATCAATTTGCCAAATACCATGGCACTAATTACGATGGTGGTCATCTCTTCAGGTTTCATGGAATATGGTAGCTGGTCATTTGGCATAATAGTAGATTTGATAAATAGTAGTTCCTACCGCTTCAGAGTAGGAGAGCGTAGGTTCCTTTTAGGTCTTTCTTTTATTCAGCCAATATATCCTTTCTTATTTTCTTCTTCAGGGGGTATCCAGCAGCTAGCGTGGCGTGGTCCCCTGAACAATTGATGCATTCTTGGTTATTGTATTGCATTTGTTGTCATTCCACCTGTAATAATAATAATAATAATAATAAGTCTTTATTTCCAACGTACATTGGGTGGCCATGTTCAGATCAATCTGAACAAATGGTGATATTACTAAAGCAATCCCTAGTGTCATGTTCTAAGCTGTAGCACTTTAAGCAAATGTTAATGTTGATGAAGATCCCATCTGCAACATCTCTAGGGTTGATTTTAGTGTTAAAAAAAAAAGAATCCCCCGATCTTTGATCTTTGTTGTCATGTTTATGGTTTGAAGGGGCAATTACAACATACGTTGTGTAGTGGGAATCCTGATGACGGATTCTAGTTTGATATTCCCATTTTGTCTTTTGACTTACACATTAATTTCTTCGTTATCATGCCCAGTGACATATGGGACCACGTCCTTAAGCACAAATGTTTTCTGGGCATCAAGTTCAGGTGGCATGGTGATTTCAAACATCCTTTTATTGAAAATGGCTTTACTTTCACTGGTGGTGAATTTTTTTTCCAGATATTCGTCACCCAGAACCAAGACAAATCCATTCTAGATAGGTTTTACTTTGTAGACCATAGTATTGCCTTCAACGAGGCATTTGAAGACCCAGTATTTCATTTCTACGATTATTAGATCCCCTTGGGGGAGGGTCTTTGTACTGTACTTTGACTCTACCCATCTTGACCCGACATTTGGCAGCAGATAGCAGGTAAGAGAGGGATTATTTCATGAGTATGTATGAAGAGAGGTATGTTAACAAAACGAATTTACTGTACTTACTTATTAGTTCAGGTACATGTCTGATTATAAGTGTACTCTTAGTTTTGTAAAAGAATAGCCATTGCCATAGGGAAATAAATGTTTATTAGTACTTTTCGTTGATGTATAGGAATGGAAAGTCTAAGGATGTAAAATCCAAAAATATTGATGAAATGTGTACAATATGATGAACGTATGAATAGAGAGAGAGAGAGAGAGAGAGAGAGAGAGAGAGAGAGAGAGAGAGAGAGAGAGAGAGAGAGAGAGAGAGAGAGAGAGAGAGAGAGAGAGAGAGAGCTAATTTCACTAGTATGGGGGCCGAATTTGCACTTCAATATAGACAATGTCTCAACACAGCTATCAGGATATGGGGAACTGCAGTAGTGAAACTGCTACGTTTTACGTACACAGCACTACCGTGGGTTATAAAGGACTTGGCTGCTATGTTTCAGGGCATTATCGCATCATGGGTGATCAGTTTATCTAATTCCAAATGTAGGACACATAAATGGTTAGTAAATATATTAATGTGGAAATGTATTGCAAAATCTTCCTTGTTGTTAGTAAAATTACCAGGCATTATATGAGTAAGTTTGCAAAATTAAATTAAATTCTCACCCCGATCCATGAGGCTTCTGCATCATCTACGCAAAACTAATTATTTAGGAAATGTCACATTAGTGTTGACTACTGGGCAAGGCACCAAAAATCTACTCTCTAAAACGGTTGTTCGCCGACCGAAGCTCTACTGTCCTGCCTCGTTTGGCAAGCCTAGATCAAGCGACAGAGACAGTCGAGAGATGCATGACAACGTACGAATAGTTGTTATCAAGCGGGGTTGCCAGAGGTATGATCCACAAAACCACATCAGATATCGTGCATTAGAAAATAAAATAGATTTTCTTTCAGCATCTATATATGAGAGTATAAATTAAATTCTGATGAAGCGTTCCCTAGTTCTTGAAAAAAAAAAAACAGATATATGAAAGTATTTAACGTATCATACGCCGTTTCTGTTACATAATAGTTAACGTGTTAATTATTTGTTCATTTCAAAGTATTAGATTCTTACTTTAATTCAGCTTAATTTAAATCTCCCTCGAAGATTAGATCCAACTAAAAGGAATATGGCAACTCATCTCAGGACTAGTGAAATCTAAGAGATAACCAATTACGTCACTTTCAAGGGCGGAAAGAAACACTACATACTGTACGTGGGTAAATCTCTCTCTCTCTCTCTCTCTCTCTCTCTCTCTCTCTCTATATATATATATATATATATATATATATATATATATATATATATATATATATATATATATATATATATATATATATATATATTATATATATATATATATATATATATATATATATATATATATATATATATATATATATAGAACATTAAAACTTAATTTTTTTTTCCTCGAATGCAGGAAAGGGCCATCACCTATCTTCAAAAAGGGAAGGAGGGATACGGCTCTGAACTATAGACCAGTTTCCTTGACCAGCATAGTTTGCAAAGTTATGGAGAAACTACTAAGGAAACATATCTCTCCTCACTTGGAATCCTTCAACTTTTTGTCAGTGAGGCAACATGGCTTCAGAGAAGGTAGATCAACAGTAACAAACTTATTAGAATTTTATGATGAGGTAAGCCAAATCTTACAGGAAAGAGAGGGCTGGGCAGATTACATATTCCTAGACTTCCAGAAAGCGTTTGACACTGTTCCACATGGGAGACTTATTAGGAAGCTGCAATCAAAGGCTAGAATAGGTGGAAATGTTTTGGAATGGATAAAAACTTACTTAGAAGGAAGGGAACAGAGGGTTAGAGTAAGACACTCAGTGTCTGAATGGAGAAGAGTTAGTAGTGGAGTTCCACAGGGTTCAGTTTTAGGGCCACTTTTGTTCCTTGTATATGTAAATGACCTACCAGAGTCTGTAAATTCATTCATGATTATGTTTGCAGATGATGCAAAGATTGTGAAGAAAGTAAAAAACGAGAACAATGGTAGAGAACTTCAGGAGGATCTAAATAATCTGCATGAGTGGTCAGAAAAGTGGCTAATGAAATTCAATACTTCAAAATGTAAGGTAATGAGAATGGGTACAAGTGCAAGAAGGCCCAAGCTTGACTACTCGGTGGCTGGAGTACAACTTCAAGAGACAGAAAATGAGAGAGATCTAGGAGTAAACATACTGGCAGATTTGTCTCCAGAAATACATATAAATGGCATAGTAAGGGCAGCATATGCATTCTTATCAAATGTAAGGGTAGCCTTCAGGCACATGGACAAGGAAATGTTCAGAAATATTTATGTAACCTATGTGAGGCCAAAACTCGAATATGCAGCCCCCTTTTGGAATCCGCACTTGAAAAAGCACATAGCTAAGCTTGAAAAAGTTCAAAGACATGCCACGAAACTGGTGCCAGAAATACGCAATCTCAGTTATGATGAGAGGCTGAGGGAATTAGACTTACCATCACTCGAAGCTAGAAGAGTGAGGGGGGGATATGGTGACAGTCTTTAAATTCCTTCATGGTTATGATAGAGTGGATAGGGATCGATATTTTGATATGGCTGGCTCTAGAACTAGAGGTCATAGTTTGAAGCTTGGTAAGACAACTTCTTCGCAGGATGTAAGGAAATACTTTTTCTGTGTAAGAGTAGTTGATAATTGGAATTGGCTAAGCGAGGAGGTAGTTAATGCTATCTCAATCCATAGTTTTAAGGACAGGTATGATAAGTATCACTAAGTATAAAATGGAAGCGATGAGGAGACGGGAAGATACGAGCTTTGGGCTCTTTCCCGTAAACACAATTAGGTAATCACAATTAGGTAATCACACATTGTATATGTAAATGACCTACCAGAGTCTGTAAATTCATTCATGAATATGTTTGCAGATGATGCAAAGATTGTGAAGAAAGTAAAAAACGAGAACAATGGTAGAGAACTTCAGGAGGATCTAAATAATCTGCATGAGTGGTCAGAAAAGTGGCTAATGAAATTCAATACTTCAAAATGTAAGGTAATGAGAATGGGTACAAGTGCAAGAAGGCCCAAGCTTGACTACTCGGTGGCTGGAGTACAACTTCAAGAGACAGAAAATGAGAGAGATCTAGGAGTAAACATACTGGCAGATTTGTCTCCAGAAATACATATAAATGGCATAGTAAGGGCAGCATATGCATTCTTATATAATGTAAGGGTAGCCTTCAGGCACATGGACAAGGAAATGTTCAGAAATATTTATGTAACCTATGTGAGGCCAAAACTCGAATATGCAGCCCCCTTTTGGAATCCGTACTTGAAAAAGCACATAGCTAAGCTTGAAAAAGTTCAAAGACATGCCACGAAATTGGTGCCAGAAATACGCAATCTCAGTTATGATGAGAGGCTGAGGGAATTAGACTTACCATCACTCGAAGCTAGAAGAGTGAGGGGGGATATGGTGACAGTCTTTAAATTCCTTCATGGTTATGATAGAGTGGATAGGGATCGATATTTTGATATGGCTGGCTCTAGAACTAGAGGTCATAGTTTGAAGCTTGGTAAGA
This sequence comes from Halocaridina rubra, assembly GCA_037179515.1. Taxonomy (NCBI): domain Eukaryota; kingdom Metazoa; phylum Arthropoda; class Malacostraca; order Decapoda; family Atyidae; genus Halocaridina; species Halocaridina rubra. The sequence continues at coordinate 17,332 of JAXCGZ010011639.1, read as the reverse complement.
AAACTTCTTCGCAGGATGTAAGGAAATACTTTTTCAGTGTAAGAGTAGTTGATAATAGGAATTTGCTAAGCGAAGAGGTAGTTAATGCTATCTCAATCCATAGTTTTAAGGACAGGTAATGATAAGTATCACTAAGTATAAAATGGAAGCGATGAGGAGACGGGAAGATACGAGCTTTGGGCTCTTTCCCGTAAACACAATTAGGTAATCACAATTAGGTAATCACACCTTGTATATGTAAATGACCTACCAGAATCTGTAAATTCATTCATGAATATGTTTGCAGATGATGCAAAGATTGTGAAGAAAGAAAAAAACGAGAACAATGATAGAGAACTTCAGGAGGATCTAAATAATCTGCATGAGTGGTCAGAAAAGTGGCTAATGAAATTCAATACTTCAAAATGTAAGGTAATGAGAATGGGTATAAGTGCAAGAAGGCCCAAGCTTGACTACTCGGTGGCTGGAGTACAACTTTAAGAGACAGAAAATGAGAGAGATCTTGGAGTAAACATACTGGCAGATTTGTCTCCAGAAATACATATAAATGGCATAGTAAGGGCAGCATATGCATTCTTATCAAATGTAAGGGTAGCCTTCAGGCACATGGACAAGGAAATGTTCAGAAATATTTATGTAACCTATGTGAGGCCAAAACTCGAATATGCAGCCCCCTTTTGGAATCCGCACTTGAAAAAGCACATAGCTAAGCTTGAAAAAGTTCAAAGACATGCCACGAAACTGGTGCCAGAAATACGCGATCTCAGTTATGATGAGAGGCTGAGGGAATTAGACTTACCATCACTCGAAGCTAGAAGAGTGAGGGGGGATATGGTGACAGTCTTTAAATTCCTTCATGGTTATGATAGAGTGGATAGGGATAGATATATTGATATGGCTGGCTCTAGAACTAGAGGTCATAGTTTGAAGCTTGGTAAGAAAACTTCTTTGCAGGATGTAAGGAAATACTTTTTCAGTGTAAGAGTAGTTGATAATTGGAATTGGCTAAGCGAGGAGGTAGTTAATGCTATCTCAATCCATAGTTTTAAGGACAGGTATGATAAGTATGACTAAGTATAAAATGGAAGCGATGAGGAGACGGGAAGATACGGGCTCTTTCCCGCAAACACAATTAGGTAATCATAATTAGGTAATCACACACACACACACACACACACACACATATATATATATATATATATATATATATATATATATATATATATATATATATATATATATATATATATATATATATATATATATATATATATATATATATATATATATATATATATATATATATATATATATATATATATATATATATATATATATATATATATGTATATATATATATATATATATATATATATATATATATATATATATATATATATATATATATATATATATATATATATATATATATATATATATATATATATATATATATATATATATATATATATATATATATATATATATATATGTATATATATATATATATATATATATATATATATATATATATATATATATATATATATATATATATATATATATATATATATATATATATATATATATATATATCTGTGTGTGTGTGTGATTACCTAATTGTGATTACCTAATTGTGCTTACGAGAAAGAGCCCATAGCTCGTATCTTCACGTCTCCTCATCGCTTCCATTTTATACTTAGTCATACTTATCATACATGTCCTTAAAACTATGGATTGAGATAGCATTAACTACCTCCTCGCTTAGCCAATTCCAATTATCAACTACTCTTACACTGAAAAAGTATTTCCTTACATCCTGCGAAGAAGTTGTCTTACCAAGCTTCAAACTATGACCTCTAGTTCTAGAGCCAGCCATATCAAAATATCTATCCCTATCCACTCTATCATAACCATGAAGGAATTTAAAGACTGTCACCATATCCCCCCTCACTCTTCTAGCTTCGAGTGATGGTAAGTCTAATTCCCTCAGCCTCTCATCATAACTGAGATTGCGTATTTCTGGCACCAATTTTGTGGCATGTCTTTGAACTTTTTCAAGCTTAGCTATGTGCTTTTTCAAGTGCGGATTCCAAAAGGGGGCTGCATATTCGAGTTTTGGCCTCACATAGGTTACATAAATATTTCTGAACATTTCCTTGTCCATGTGCCTGAAGGCTACCCTTACATTTGATAAGAATGCATATGCTGCCCTTACTATGCCATTTATATGTATTTCTGGAGACAAATCTGCCAGTATGTTTACTCCTAGATCTCTCTCATTTTCTGTCTCTTGAAGTTGTACTCCAGCCACCGAGTAGTCAAGCTTGTGCCTTCTTGCACTTGTACCCATTCTCATTACCTTACATTTTGAAGTATTGAATTTCATTAGCCACTTTTCTGACCACTCATGCAGATTATTTAGATCCTCCTGATGTTCTCTACCATTGTTCTCGTTTTTTACTTTCTCCCCAATCTTTGCATCATCTGCAAACATATTCATGAATGAATTTACAGACTCTGGTAGGTCATATACATATACAAGGAACAAAAGTGGCCCTAAAACTGAACCCTGTGGAACTCCACTACTAACTCTTCTCCATTCAGACACTGAGTGTCTTACTCTAACCCTCTGTACCCTTCCTTCTAAGTAAGTTTTTATCCATTCCAAAACATATCCACCTATTCTAGCCATTGATTGCAGCTTCCTAATAAGTCTCCCATGTGGAACAGTGTCAAACGCTTTCTGGAAGTCTAGGAATATGTAATCTGCCCAGCCCTCTCTTTCCTGTAAGATTTGGCTTACCTCATCATAAAATTCTAATAAGTTTGTTACTGTTGATCTACCTTCTCTGAAGCCATGTTGCCTCACTGACAAAAAGTTGAAGGATTCCAAATGAAGAGAGATATGTTTCCTTAGTAGTTTCTCCATAACTTTGCAAACTATGCTGGTCAAGGAAACTGGTCTATAGTTCAGAGCCGTATCCCTCCTTCCCTTTTTGAAGATAGGTATCACATTTGCTTGTTTCCAGCATCTTGGAATCTCCCCCGACTCCAGTGACTCCTATAATATGATACTTAGTGCCAATGATATTGTGTTTGCGCATTTTTTAAGCACATGAGGGGATATGTCATCAGGACCTGTAGCTTTATGAACATCTTAATCCATCAGCGCTTTGCATACCTCTGTGGCTGTAAGGTTGATGTTCTCTAATACCGGCACTTGAGCTTCTATCACTGCAATCTGAGGGGGTGGGGTATTTTCTCCTGTAAATAATGACTGAAACTCCTTGTTCAATTCTTTGCAGATCTCTTCATCCGTCTCAGTATCCGCTCTCTTTAGCCTTAAAACCTGTTCTTTTACCTTCAGTTTTCCTCTGATAAAGCTGTGAAAAAGCTTGGGATTTTCTTTAGCCTTCTTGGTGATGTCCCTCTCATAGTCTCTCTCTGCCTCTCTCCTTTTACTTAGGTAGTCATTTCTTGCTCTTTTGTAGGTTTGCCAGGCTTTTATGTTTTTTCTCCTCCTATACCTTTTCCAGCATTTGTCTCTCCACTCCTTAGCTCTTTTACACCCATTATCGAACCATTTCTCTCTGGCATGAATTACACCTACTTTGGTGACAGGTATGCAGCAATCTACTATCTTCCCATATTTCTCACAAAAGATGTCATACATTTCTTGTACAGATTTGTCGTAAAATAAGGTTCTCCAGTCAATAACTGCAAAAAGCTCATTCATTTTGATGTAATCTCCTTTCGGATAGTTCCTCCTCATGTCCTCAGTGCCTCTACTCTCAGGAAGAATATCTTCAATGATATACTCCATCAACAACACACAGTGGTCACTCTTTCCAATTGGTGGTTCATACTCAATTTTTTCAATATCCAACACATTATCTGTGAACACTAGATCAAGTAGTGATGGCTCATCCCCACCCCTGGCCCTTGTTGGTTTCATTACATGTTGGTGTAGGAAATTCCCTTGTACGCAATATAGGAATCTTGCCCCGAATGAGTCCTCACCACTGTGTGGGTCAAGATTTTTCCATTCTATCTCTTTATGATTAAAGTCTCCCATAATCAAAATCCTACATTTTTTTTCCCGTGCCATGTTAACAACGGAGTTTATGACTTCAATAGTACCTATATGACTTTCCTCATAAACTTCAAGCCTATTTTGGTTCCTTGGTGGGTTGTATACAACAGTTATTATAATGCTCTCTGACCCAGTATTTGTGCGAGCAACAAGAAATTCCTTGAACTCACTTTCTATAGCCATGTTTATTTCTTCGACTTGAATCCTTTCACTTATGAGCAGTGCTATGCCTCCACCAGTCCTCTCAGATCTTTCAACCCTTAGTATTCTGAAACCCTAAGGAAAAACTGTAACACTGTTTATGTCCTCACTCAACTTAGTCTCTGTAATTGCTACTATATCTGCCTTACTGTTGTGAATCCTATCTTTTAATTCTACTGCCTTACCAGCTAATCCATCAGCATTTGTGTATAACAATCTTAATGAGGCCCCATCCCCTGATCTTCTGTCATTATCTTCTTTATCTCCCCTTTGTCTGTGTGTGTGTGTGATTACCTAATTGTGATTACCTAATTGTGTTTACGGGAAAGAGCCCAAAGCTCGTATCTTCCCGTCTCCTGATCGGTTCCATTTTATACTTAGTGATACTTATCATACCTGTCCTTGAAACTATGGATTGAGATAGCATTAACTACCTCCTCGCTTAGCAAATTCCAATTATCAACTACTCTTACACTGAAAAAGTATTTCCTTACATCCTGCAAAGAAGTTTTCTTACCAAGCTTCAAACTATGACCTCTAGTTCTAGAGCCAGCCATATCAAAATATCGATCCCTATCCACTCTATCATAACCATGAAGGAATTTAAAGACTGTCACCATATCCCCCCTCACTCTTCTAGCTTCGAGTGATGGTAAGTCTAATTCCCTCAGCCTCTCATCATAACTGAGATTGCGTATTTCTGGCACCAGTTTCGTGGCATGTCTTTGAACTTTTTCAAGCTTAGCTATGTGCTTTTTCAAGTGCGGATTCCAAAAGGGGGCTGCATATTCGAGTTTTGGCCTCACATAGGTTACATAAATATTTCTGAACATTTCCTTGTCCATGTGCCTGAAGGCTACCCTTACATTTGATAAGAATGCATATGCTGCCCTTACTATGCCATTTATATGTATTTCTGGAGACAAATCTGCCAGTATGTTTACTCCTAGATCTCTCATTTTCTGTCTCTTGAAGTTGTACTCCAGCCACCGAGTAGTCAAGCTTGGGCCTTCTTGCACTTGTACCCATTCTCATTACCTTACATTTTGAAGTATTGAATTTCATTAGCCACTTTTCTGACCACTCATGCAGATTATTTAGATCCTCCTGAAGTTCTCTACCATTGTTCTCGTTTTTTACTTTCTTCACAATCTTTGCATCATCTGCAAACATATTCATGAATGAATTTACAGACTCTGGTAGGTCATTTACATATACAAGGAACAAAAGTGGCCCTAAAACTGAACCCTGTGGAACTCCACTACTAACTCTTCTCCATTCAGACACTGAGTGTCTTACTCTAACCCTCTGTTCCCTTCCTTCTAAGTAAGTTTTTATCCATTCCAAAACATTTCCACCTATTCTAGCCATTGATTGCAGCTTCCTAATAAGTCTCCCATGTGGAACAGTGTCAAACGCTTTCTGGAAGTCTAGGAATATGCAATCTGCCCAGCCCTCTCTTTCCTGTAAGATTTGGCTTACCTCATCATAAAATTCTAATAAGTTTGTTACTGTTGATCTACCTTCTCTGAAGCCATGTTGCCTCACTGACAAAAAGTTGAAGGATTCCAAGTGAAGAGAGATATGTTTCCTTAGTAGTTTCTCCATAACTTTGCAAACTATGCTGGTCAAGGAAACTGGTCTATAGTTCAGAGCCGTATCCCTCCTTCCCTTTTTGAAGATAGGTATCACATTTGCTTGTTTCCAGCATCTTGGAATCTCCCCCGACTCCAGTGACTCCTTAAATATGATACTTAGTGCCAATGATATTGTGTTTGCGCATTTTTTAAGCACATGAGGGGATATGTCATCAGGACCTGTAGCTTTATGAACATCTAAATCCATCAGCGCTTTGCATACCTCTGTGGCTGTAAGGTTGATGTTCTCTAATACCGGCCCTTGAGCTTCTATCACTGCAATCTGAGGGGGTGGGGTATTTTCTACTGTAAATACTGACTGAAACTCCTTGTTCAATTCTTTGCAGATCTCTTCATCCGTCTCAGTGATGCTTCCATCCGCTCTCTTTAGCCTTAAAACCTGTTCTTTTACCTTCAGTTTTCCTCTGATAAAGCTGTGGAAAAGCTTGGGATTTTCTTTAGCCTTCCTGGTGATGTCCCTCTCATAGTCTCTCTCTGCCTCTCTCCTTTTACTTAGGTAGTCATTTCTTGCTCTTTTGTAGGTTTGCCAGGCATTTATGTTTTTTCTCCTCCTGTGTGTGATTACCTAATTGTGATTACCTAATTGTGTTTACGGGAAAGAGCCCAAAGCTCGTATCTTCCTGTCTCCTGATCGCTTCCATTTTATACTTAGTCATACTTATCATACCTGTCCTTAAAACTATGGATTGAGATAGCATTAACTACCTCCTCGCTTAGCCAATTCCAATTATCAACTACTCTTACACTGAAAAGTATTTCCTTACATCCTGCAAAGAAGTTTTCTTACCAAGCTTCAAACTATGACCTCTAGTTCTAGAGCCAGCCATATCAAAATATCGATCCCTATCCACTCTATCATAACCATGAAGGAATTTGGTTATGATAGAGTGGATAGGGATCTATATTTTTATATGACTGGCTCTAGAACTAGAGGTCATAGTGCGTGTGTGTGTGTGTGTGTGTGAGAGAGAGCATCATTGATAATAATAATAATAATAATAATAATAATAATAATAATAATAATAATAATAATAATAATAATAATAATAATAATAATAATTATAATAATAATAATAGTAATAATAATAATAATAATAATAACAACAACAATAAAAATAAAAATAGTAATAATAATAATAATAATATAATAATAATAATAATAATAATAATAATAATAATAATAATAATATAATAATAATAATAATAATAACTTCAACAATATGATATTCAACTTTTAACAGGAAATTCCTCTGATAAGAGCTTTTTTATATATTCAACAGTATCTCTTCTACACTTGATGTTACATTTTATTTTATTTTCATCCTGTTCGTAAGCTTCCTCATAAAAATAAATAGATAAATAAAAGATATATGCTTAAAAAGTGGATTGCTTATGGCCGTTGTCCTGAAGAAGAGTTCAAAATTTTAGAACCAATTTGCTTCATTAGGCTCAGACAAGAGAACAGGCATTGCTTTTCCATTCAAGGCTGATACAAAACCAATGTTTTGATATCACCTCCATTATCTCCTGTCTTCTATTGAAGGTCCATTACCACAACTCCAAAAGTATATGAAAATGATAAAAGCCGATGACCTTTGTGGACTTAATCTTGAAGAATGGTGTTGACGTATATCTCTCCTCTCATTAGATAAGAGCTGCATCATAGATTAAAATAGGGTGTATGTAATAAACTCTAGCATTATTTATACAAATTGTCAGCATTTATCTTCTTTAATCCTATTTTCTTTTCAATTAAGTGTGACTGATATCAAAGTCTTGTGGATCTCATAACTTTATAATTATTCAAGACCAATGATGCCAGGCACTTTAGGGCAAAATGATACTAAATTATATATTTCAAGGAATATGCTCTAATGCCAAACATGTTTGTGATATATACTGTAATATCAAATATTTTTAGAACTTGCTTAATAATTATGTTTTGGTGATAGAAATGAGGACTATACATAAAGGGCTACAACATTCACTATGTATTGTTTCCATTTACATAGAAACTTGGGACTCTTTAAGTGTCTCAATCCCAGACTTGTTAAGTCACTGTATATGACATATGTCAGCAAAGAATTGAAACTTTAGTAATCCAGATAAGTGATCACCACAGACCAATAGACTATAAAGAAAAGCAAGAGGATGATCGCATAACCAATCCTTGCCACCTTTATAAGAAGCTTCTTCTTTGAAGAAACCTCCCTTCCCTCTTCATCTGCAGTACTTTCAGGTTGATTCTCTATCCAGCATATCTTTCCCAAGTGGAGGGATATAAAATGATCTGCGTTCATTTCTTTAGACATTTCCTTCTTTTTCTCTCCTTTAATGACCACCTGGTAAATTACCTGCAAAGAAAAAATGCAATGGAACAGGTTCATGTACTTTGATTCATTCAAAGGACCTTCAGATGTCCATTTATGACAGTTTGAAAGCTTTCATTTCTTAATGCATTAAATAGTATGCTTCGTATGGTTGTTGGATGTATTTACCTGCGTGAAGATGTAAGTTATAGCAAAGAAACACCATATATCTAATGATTTAGTGTAAGAGGTTGGAGGTAAACCATCAGAAATTTGTTGATACAGAGCATATAGCACTAGTAACGTTGTTAATGTCATCATTACGCGTAAATCCACATCCTCTGGTTTCAGAAACAATGCAGCGTAGCTTATGATCATCAGCATCGTTGTTGGCAAATAGGCCGATGTAAAATAATACCAGAAACGTCTATAGAAGGTTATACTGACGACAGCCACGCTGTATTCACCAGCGACATGTTTCTCAATCATTACTGGACCCACTTGATATTCGGTTAGAAATACCTGCCCAAATCAGAGATTTAGTAAGTGCAACTTGCCTGTCAAATTGAAAACTATTTATATAGAAACTAATGAGCTATATCTGCAGTGATCTCGATAATAGCAGTAAAAATATACAAGATACTAAAAACACCGCATAGCCTGGACCACAAATTAAGGATTTTACAAAAATACTAAATGGTATAAGTATTTATATCACTTTGTAGCATAATGATCCCTATGGTTTTCGTTAGTCTAGGGGTCTTTTATACTGCTAAATATAATAGAATATCTATTGGAAACAATATCAGGTGGATTGGACATCCTTCAGAGATAACAACAAACATACAAACTGGACCTATATACCAGTGTACTGTGGTTGGAGTCCACCTTGCTACTTTGGCAACGAATTTGAATTAGACGTAGAGGATTAGGGAAAAGACAGTTGTAAGTGTTTATAATTACTTAGTCCCTCCAACTCAGCATGCATAATGAATACAGCAATGGAAATGGTAGTCACTGATGGAAGTAAGTCATCAGGGGCTTTAAGCTTGAGAGCAGACATGCTTAGAGCTTTTCACTTGTAGTGAATCTAAATAACTTAAGTAAAAGTAAAGTAATACATAAATAAATTGCTCATACATGTCACTGATGCAAAACAAACATTACCAAAATAATGATACCTCTCCAAGGTACAAACTAAAGTATTACCAAGTTAAGCTATAGGTCTTCAAGGTACAAGGCAAATTATTGTCAAATTAAGTCATACCTCTCCAAATATATGACAGACACATTACCACATTAGGTCATACCTCTCCAAGGTACAAGACGGACATATTGCTCCATTCTAGAAAATCGATTCTTGCTGAAGTGAGACGGAGGCGCAACTGGCAATGTTGAGTGTCAAAAGGGAATGTTTTAAGGTCCATCGCACAAGAGAAAGGGGCATTTACCTTCTTACTCAACTGCAGAGGATTTTTGCTTCCTTCATAGACCTCATCTGCAAAGAAACTTGGGTCATAGGCATAGTTACCATTAACTGACGAAGTGCCTTCTCTTAACAAGGAGGCTCCAAGTTTAGAATCCTAAGATGTGTACACCTCGCTAAATCTACTTGCAGACAAAAAGGAGAGTGAAGTGGCAACTTTAGTGTGATAGCCCTCATGAACCCAGATGGCTCAAAACGTGCAATAGTATTATCGCCAGTTCCGGCTTCAATAATGGCAAATATTTAATTCTCGCAAGGGTTGTAATGCTCTGTGATAGGCCTTAATGGATAATGTTTGAGACTGAGTTTATCTCCAACCGTTAGTTCTACTTTTCAGGTATATCATGGGTCCATCATCAAATGTACATGCTAGGAGGTCCGTGACAAGAGACACATCTAACATACTTATGTCTTTTAAATTGAAGAAGCACTGGTTTTGGTTTCCTGTCTCATACCCATGTAAACAAAAATGTGTGCATGTTTTTACTGCTAATCATGTCCTGGTTATATACTTAAATTAGTGATAATTTGTGAGAAAATGAATGTAATGCATTTTACAAGGTCGTTCATATGTTCAGGCAATAACTGACGAACACTGAACTCAGAATAATATATTACGAACTCGCGAAGACGGCGTTCCTTTCTTGTTGAAGTTTTAAACAAAAAATCATATCTCCTTCCACACACAGCCTCGGCGAACTTCATAACTTCCTCCTTGAAACAGCCCCATTCTTCCTCTACTCCCGCCTCCACTTTCTCTTTCACTACATTCCACACATTTCTCACACTAGCTTTATACTCGCAGTCTTTCTCTTTCATATACAATTCATTCACTTTTAGCACCTCTCTTCTTCTCTCGCTTATCCTCTTTTTCCACTTTTCTCCCACTCTCACTCAACTTTCCACTAAACAATGGTCAGATATTCCACAACTAGCTCCTCTCACTACATTCACATCCAATACTCTTCCAATCACCCTCCTGTTCACCACAACATAATCCATTAATGCTCTGTCGACTACTCTTCTATTATTCACTCTGACCCATGTATACTTGTGCACATCCTTCTTTTTAAATACAGTATTAGAAATCAACATCTCTCTCTCAGTGCACATTTCTATCATTATCTCTCCACTCTCATTCCTACCAGGTACTCCATACTTCCCAATAATACAATCCACTGGCTCATTCCTACTCTAGCATTTAAATCTCTCACATCAACACCACATTCACATTCATTCCCAAGTCTTTCAAACACTCGTTCAATTTCATCCAAAATTCTTCTCTTCCTACCTCACTTCTTTCACTACCAGGGCCATATGCACTCACAAACGCCCAAGACTCGCATCCCAGCCTCATTTTAGCCACTATTACTCGAGAAGATACTTCGTTCCATTCTACCATACACTTATTCATCTCTTCACTTAATAACAGAGCCACTCTCTCTCTTCCTCTCCCCCTCTCAACTCCAGACACCCTACCTACCACCCTCCCAAATGTCACCTCACCATTCCCTTTTATCTTAGTTTCGCTCAGTGCAAGTACATCTATTTTTCTCTCACAAATTTATCCCTATCACCTCCCTCTTACTTTCGTTTACACCACAAGCACGCACATTCAGAGACCCAATTACTAGGGTTCTGGCAGGATCTCTCCTACCAGAATACCCCCAACATATCTTGGCTAATCGTAGGAAGTAAAATACAGAGGAGGGGATTCCCAGTCCCCCCTCTCCTCCCCATTTAGTTCACTTTTACGACACGCAGGGGAACACGGAGGAAGTATTCTTAATCCCCCTTTCACATCCAAGGTTTTTTCTTAAAGCCACGGAACGGAAATTTTTTCATTCACCGATGCTAGAACTTTTGCTGAAAATATTCAAACACAGATTTGTCCATCTACTAGTTTACTACCTGAGCTTGCTTAGCTAATAAGGGCTGCCACATTAGAGTTGTCAAAATCCTCCCCTTTTATCCCTAAATTGAGACAGGCAAATATTTGATGTATGAGCCATGTTGAGAATTCGAACACCCGGTTATTTGGGTGGTAAAAAACGTTTAATTCACCGAGTTACAGAAGAGTACAAAATTTAACTCTGGAAAGACTGCCATTTGCGTACAAGTACTGAATTCTTTATTCATGGAAAATTGTGCATTTTTACAATGATTGGTAACGATTACATCTGCCAAAACAAGTCCTTCGCAAGAAGGTAACCGTCCCAGCCCTTGGTAGAAAAGGGAGTCTGTGACGTAAAACCGGAACAACGTAAGTAATATTTCCAAGTTCTACTATCATAACAAGTGCCTTAATAATAGTTGAGCCGAAAAGTTAGAGAGACTCATATTAAGAGCTAAGTTTGGAGTGTTGTTGTCCAAATAGAACTGTGTATGTGAATATGTGTAATTACTATTTGTGCGTATACAGAAAAGATCTTTATGGTTATAATTCCCCGTTTCCTGGTCAGTTTAATTTTTATACTCAGTGATACATATTATATTAGTTTTTAAAACTATTAACTGAGTTAGAATTAATTACCTCCTCGCTTAGCGAATACCAATCATCAACTATTCTTACACTAAAAAAGTGCCTCCTAACATCCTGCAAAGAAGATTTCTTAAGAAGGGTCAATCAATAACCTTAAGTTCTAGAGCCTTTCCCTCCCTAGAATATTTACCAATAGAGAGCATGCTTACACTGTTCTCTGGACCACCTACTACTCCAAGATTCCATATTAGGTCTAAAACCATAGATATATTATGTTCAAGTATCCCTTGCCATGTTAACTCATGGGATTCACTTATACCTGAGATCATCACTGTTCTTTATCAAGTGCCTGTTTGGTCAGTGGAGTAACTTTTTCAGTCACAACATCTTTAATTTTATCTATTATTAGTACTTTGTAGTAAACAGTATTTACATTTTCCAGTGCCACCTTCCTCACTGCCTCTTTTACTGCCACATTTTCCTTCACTGCATCTGCAAAATATCTTGTAATGTTCTCATGTTCTGTTTTCAGCTCCTAAGAATCTTTTCTAAACTGTTATATGTTTTCCTTTATCTGGGCATTCAAGGCTGCAATCTCATCTCTCTCAGAAGAGAGCAGTGAACTAACATTTAATTTATTTATGCTGTCACTGAAATGTTTATCTTCTTGTTTAAAAATCCTGACCTCCAGTTCTTTCTTTTCCCCTTCTAGCTTTTTTATTCGATTGCCTAGTTTTTTCTCTCTTCCCCCTGTGTCTTGTTGCTCTCCGCTAAATATGTGTATGTGTTTTATTATGCAGTTCCACCATATATGCAACCCCATTTCTCTGAAAGAAAAACAAATGAAGTATCCTTATGCATAGAAGACTAACTTGACACTAAATTGGAAACGCAAACACAGCAGACTATTTATACAAACCATGCACTGTTAGAATAGGGTCGTCAGGTTCTGCTGCTGACATTCGGATGGCTGTCAGGAAGGAAGGGGTTCTCATGGACAAATGGAAAAATCGGCCATTCGTATATTCCACTTTCGGTATCCATACTTGCGACAGCTAAAAAAATAAAAAAGTTAATAACTATACTAAAGAAAAACAGAGGAAAAATATATAATTAATGAAGGAAGAGAAAAAAAGAAGAAATTGATATGAATAACGGAGGAAATGATGTTTAACCATCAACACTGCTAAAAATTCTGTTAAGCTATACCTCAGATTCACTCTGAATACCAAAACTGGGGTATTATTTATTATTATTATTGTGATCATCATCATTATAATAATAATAATAATAATTATTATTATTAATATTATTATTATTATTATTATTATTATTATTATTATTATTATTATTATTAATTATGAGTGTGATACTGGGACAGGCAAGAAAACTGCTCTCATCAATACAGACCCGAGTATGAAGAAAACATTAAGACGAAGGAAAAGGGTTATGGACAAGGCAGAGATGAGGCAATAATACAAAAAGAAAAAAAGTACAGACTAAAAGAATAGTCAAAGTACTGAGGACCTTGAGATATGGCAGGATTAGCCCCTGAGAGGACGATTAGATCCACTTTTTGAAAGGAAGATATGTTATAAGAATTAGGAAAGACAGAAGGAGGAAGTGTTCCAGAGTATGGAGGTAGATGTGAAGAGGCAGTCGCTGCTCCAACGATTCCACGATCTACAAATCTCATCACAGTACCTGTGAAACAAGGCTGTTTTGGGGAGTGTTACTCGGCCTCAGCAGTGGGGCAGGGATGCAACTCACCAACTCATTGGAGCAGCGATGGAAGTAGTAGCGATAGAAAAGAGAATGGAATGATACTTTAAGACGAATTTCGTTAGCTTTGGAGACAATAGGGCTACCAGGAGGAGAAGAAGATAAAGAGATAGCCAGAAACTGTTTTGGAGGCATTAGATTTAACTAAATATTTGGGTGCCCCACTCAGATACCATCTTCAAATCCGGAGTTGAGAGTAGAAGAAAGAGTGATTCGAACTTGATTACGAGTAACAGATGAAGGTTGTGAAGAAAAGGCAGAGGAAAAATGAAGGGTAGAATCATTGGCAAAGGCGTGAAGAAGAGAGGAAGATGGGGTCTAAAGAATATCATTGATGAGAGAAGGAACATAATAGGTGAAAGAACAGAGCCCTGTGGAACACCACTGGAAAGAGGGAATGGGCTATTTGTTGCACCATCAATAACCACAGACATAATACGGTCAGAAAGAAAACTGGAAATCAAAGAACAGAGAAAAGGGGTAAAACCCATAGGCAGGGAGTTTGGCCAACAGAGTCTTGTGCCAGACTCTGCCAATAGCCTTAGAGATATCAAGGGCGACGACAAAGGATTCCCCATAGTTCCTCAGAGAAGATGACCATACATGAGTAAGATAGAACAGGTCACCAGTGGATCTTGTTTTGTGGAAGCCGTACTGGTGATTGGAGATAAGTGAATTAAATTCAAGATGTTTCAAAAAGTGAGCATTGAGCAAGTTTCGAAAACTTTAGCAATTGAAGAGGTTAAGGGTAATAGGTCGGTAGTCTGAAGGAATAGAGCGACCACCCTTCTTAGGAACAGATTGCACTAGAGCATACT